>CM035153.1:169224637-169320927 GCA_020205615.1 Panax quinquefolius | reverse complement strand
GACGCCCCAAAATTAGGTATACATCACCCATCTTGGGTCGCCACTACATACATGGTATGTAATTTAAATACAACTTACTAACATAACTGCTGTGGTATAATACTTATATAAACCGTGAGTTTAAATACAAATATCGCTTCTACTAGATATTATACAAACTCAAAAAAGGAGTCCTCATTATAATTATTATCACACTATTTCACTGTAATAGTGAGGACTACTAATGCTATCTTCAGACCATCACTGCTTCCCGACTCGTCCCCCAGCCTATATTCTCATTTCCTCAAGAGAATAAAGGAAAGAAAAGGTGAGCTCAACTAGCCCAAGAAGAAATATTACGACTAAGATAATGCGTAATAAATTATCAATAGTCTTCAACAATGTTAAACCGATAAAATACAATAGATAACCCGCTTTAATCAGCAATGAATACGTAATCCATTAAAAGAGTCAAGTAGAAAATAAAGTCTACTATCTTTTAGGTTTTAAAAGGTTTTTCATCATCGTTATAGCCGAGACTCAAATTTTAATAAATATTCCACATCATCGAATCACCCCCGCACTACGGCCAAGGATATTCTTTAAGATCACCACCACAATTATTCATGCACTACGCCAAGAATATTTTTCAGGTATTCATTAATGGTCATGATCATGCCAACAAATCGCCCATCAATGCACTACTACTAATCGAGGATTTTTACCACATCATTTGTAACATTACTGGCCATGATTACAATCAATAGTCTCTCGGTCATAATCATACCAAGTCCATCTATGCACACATGTGCCATGTATGACTTTCAAAAAAATATAAACACGAGGATGATGACAATGATATATAAGAATTCAATAAAACAAGTTCAAGAATTATTTTATCCAGAATTATTAACGCCCAAATTATCAATACGACATCGCTTTTTGTAGAGTAAAATTCAAGAATGATCAAGAATATTTTCATGAAAAGATATCGATGAAACGCAAATATCAAGGATATTCCACTAATTTCATGGAGTATAGAAGTCAAAGTTTTAACCAACCGGGTATAATAAAGAATGGAATAACAAAAGAAATCACCACGCACGCGATAGATCGCATGCATATAAAGTTATTCCAATGTAATAATAAATAACGGAACCTGTGTCGTGAAATTCACACCATGTGATGTTCCAATGTAATAATAAAGATGGAACTGCATCCCAGAAACACACATATATAGATATTCCAATGTATAATAAAGATTAAAGAACCAGTCCTGCAAAAACACATGCATGTGATGTTCCAAATGTAATAATAATAAAGATTTTAACCAGTCCTGTAAAACACATGCATGTGATGTTCCAATGTAATAATAATAAAGATTTTAACAGTGTCCTGTAAAACACATGCATGTGATGTTCCAATGTAATAATAGAAGAATGTCACCAAGTATATAGGTAAACCACAGATACAAAGTTATTCCAATGTAATAATAAGCAATGGAATAACAACAATGCTTTCATGCTTAATAAGAAAGAATATAACACCCCTTACATTTGGTAGAGATTGAATATCGCAAAGAAAGCAGTAAGAACAAAATACTCTTCTTCTTTTCTCTTATTCTCTCTATACTTTCTCTCTCTATAGCTGAATGAATTCGTGAAAATAATGAAGCCCTCAGCCTCTATTTATAGAAGATTTCTAGCTTAAGACCCGTGTGAAAAGGCAAGTGGCTCGACGATCGGATTCGACGCTCGAATGTGAAACGAAAAGTGGTTCGACGCTCAGAATGTGAAACGACAAGTGGTTCGACGTCCGTAAAGGTAAACTATTAGTGAAGGTAAATACTATCGACGTAAAGGTAAATACTATTAACAAGGGTAAATACTATCGACGAAGGTAAATACTATTCACAAGGGTAATTACTATCGATTAAGGTAATTACTATCGACAAAGGTAATTACTATATCGACAAAGGTAATTACTATCGACTAGGTAATTACTAAGGTAAATACTATTCACAAGGGTAATTACTATCGACGAAGGTAATTACTATCGATTTAAGAGACTCTTAGATGATTTACATACGAGCCCCCATAAAATAATCAAACTTACCACAAATCATTTTTTTTTCATCAACACATATTTAATCTTTCAACAATTATTAATCATTTATAACTTGTCGCCTCAATTATTGATTTAATACTATAACATATTATATGATGATATCGTGACAATAATTGAATCAATAATATAAGAGATATGATGCAAAGAATTATCAGAAAGTAATAATCGAGCATACCGAAAGTGACTTCTCACGAAGATCAATAATCAATACCGTGTGCTACTACGCAACCACGCCAGACATCGCATTTTTTTACCAACGGGTAGTTCAACAGCTTTTAATTCAGAATACTCCGCCCGTTATTTTTATAAAATATTTTGTCGCTTTTCAATCCGATAATAATTTCACAGGGGTCCACCAATGATTGAGCTATCAGTATTTAATATTCCCTAACAAAAAGAATATTCCCCACCAAACTAATATTTTATAACAACTCGCATACTTTGCAAAATTTATAAATATTACCCACAACTATAACATTATATCAAATTTATTCCATAATATTCAAAAATAATATTTATAGAAAAATTCATCTTTATTTATAAAAGTCGGGTCTTACAACTCCCTTCTTATGAAATTTTCACCTCAAAATTAGGGTACGACCGGTATGTCAAGAGGTAAGGATACCTTGATTTCATTTCAGATTCTAACTCCCAAGTCATTTCTCAACATCGTGGTTCCTCCACAAACTTTCGACTTGAGGTATAACTCGAGCGTAGAATATGTTCCTTCTTATCCAAAATTTGAACAGAACCTCTTCATACGCCAAATCTTCCGCTATATTTCGTCCCGGTTCTAACTCAATAATATGGTTCGGTCTTTCACATATTTACGTAATATAGATATGTGAAAACGTTATGAACACGAGACATATTTCAGCAGAAAGTCGAGTCTATAGCCACAGCTCCTACTCGATCGAGGATTAAAATGGACCGATGAATCGAGGATTAAGTTTTCTCTCTTTCCAAATCTTGTAACTCCTTTCCATGGAGCAACTCTTAACAACACACGATCTCCTATATCGAATTCCACGCCCTTTCGGATGAAGATCAAGATAACTTTTTGTCGATTTTGTGAGGTTTTTATACGCTGGTTTCGGATCGCTTCAATCTTTTTCCGTAGTCATACGCATCAACTCCCGGCCCCAACAACGTTGTTTCACCCACCTCATCCCAAAGATATCGAGAACGACACTTTCTTCCATACAACGCTCGAATGGAGCCATGCCAATACTTGCTTGATAATCGTTGTTGTAGGAAAACTCCACCAATGGTAAGAACTTGTCCCAACTCCCTTGAAATCAAGGACATGTAGTCTTAATAGATCTTCAAGAGTTTGAATAGTCCTCTCCGATCGTCCGTCGTCTCGAGGATGATATGCCGAAGCTAAATCGTAAGTCCGCGCTCATAGCTTTTTGCAAACTAACCCAAAATCGTGAAGTGAATCTCGGGTCTCGATCGTAAACTATGGATACGCAGATACCATGCAGCCTTTTACAATCTCGCTTATGTACATACGAGCAAGACGTTTCAAGTGTATAAGTTTCTCAGACGCAGAAGAAATGAGCAGACTTGGTCAATCTATCAACAATGACCCAAATCGCATCAACGCCTTGAGAAACCTTAGAAGACCCAGAACTAAATCCATGGTAATGTGCTCCCCACTTCCATTCTCGAATTTCAAGTGGTTGCAATGGACCTTTTGGTACTTGATGTCCGCTTAACTCTGACAAGTTAGACACCTCGAGATAAACAAAACGCTTATCTCTCTCTTCATATTGCTTCCACCAAAATGTACGATTTAATATCACGATACATTTTCGTACTCCTGTGATGGATTGCAAATGGTGTGTCAGGCGCCCATCATGATATTATACTTTAAATCGTGGTCGTTAGAACACAAAGTCCGGAGTCGACTCAAGTATTCCTTCTTCATCGATTCTTGCTTCCCAAGATAGCACCTTCTTGCACTTTTTTTCCTCATACGATCACCTGTGTCCGTAGCTCGAAAGCAATTTTTAACTTTATCGATTAAAAGTCGGCTCTACTCAGATACTCGCTTATCATCACACGCGCCCCTCGAGTCTTTAACTCTATCTCCATCCTTTGCAAGTCACACAAAATGGGCTCTTCATACGACAATATCGCACTCAGCATTTGCATATGATTTTCTACTCAACGCGCCGCCTACCACGCTCGCTTTTCCGTGATGGTATCGATGGTACGATCATAATCTTTCAACAGCTTCAAGCCAACGCCGTTGTCGCATGTCGAGTTCCTTTTGAGTGAAGAAATATTTGAGGCTTTTTACGATCCGTAAAGATCTCCACTTTCTCCCCATACAAGTAATGCCTCCAAATTTTAAGCAGAAGATAACAACCGCTAACTCTAGATCATGAGTAGGATAATTCCTCTCATATTCTTTTTGAGTTGTCGCGAGGCATAAAGCTATAACTTTTCCATGTTGCATAAGAACACATCCCAACCCCTTTTGCTCAAGCATCATCAGAGATGACAAATCCCTCCGAGCCGATGGTATCACGTAACAAAATAAATAAGTCTCCTCTCGAGTTCTTGAAAACTCTTCTCACATTCTTCGCTTCCAACCGAACTCAGTATCTTTCCGAGTCACCGAGTCAATGGAATAGCGATTCGAGAAAATCCTTCCATTAATCTCCGATAATAACCAAATTTAAACCGAGAAAGCTACGATTTTGGCCATCGATTTAGGTTGTTCCCAGCCTTTGAATAGCTTCAATCTTTGTCGGGTCAACAGATATTCCACGACTTGATACCACGTGCCCAAGGAATGCTACTTCTTCAAGCCGTAACTCGTGATTTCTTCAACTCGCATAAAGCTTATATTCATTTAAGCTTTTGGAGTGTCACTCAAGTCGTTTCACGATCTTCACGCTTTTGGAATAAATAAGGATGTCATCAATAAAGACGCACCACAAAGTGATCTAAATATTCCTTGAATACTTGGCTCATCATATCCATGAAGGCAAAAGAGGAGCATTAGTCAATCCAAAGGACACGACTAGAATTCATAATGCCCGCATCGAAGTTCTCAAAGCCGCCTTTCGAATGTCACCAGTTCTAATCTTCAATTGGTGATATCCTAACTAAGATCAATCTTTGAAAAGAATTTGGCTCCTTGCAATCGGGTCAAACAGTCATCAATACGCGGGCAATGGATACCTATTTTTGATGGTGACATGATTCAACTCCCGATAATCAATACAAAGTCGATACTCCCATCTTTCTTCTTCACTTAATGTAACAGAGCACCCCAAGGAGAAGTACTAGATTTAATAAAGCCAATGTCTAACAATTCTCGCATTGGGTCTTTAACTCCTCAAGTTCAATAGAGCTATTCGACATGCTTTTGAAATAGGTTTTGCACCGGTTCAAGGTCATACAAAATTCAATTTCACGCCTGGGGTAAGCCAGAAGTTCTTCTGGGAATACGTCAGAAATTTATTAACAATAGGAATATCGCTTAAAACTCGACGATTTTTATTTAAATCAGTGATATGAGCTAAGAAAGCTCGACATCCGCTTTTCAATAAACGAATAATTTTATGGCTCGAGACGACCGTGATTGATTTTAATGGTTTGGTCGTTTGAATTCGCAAGATAATAGGTTGATTAGGAATATGAAAGCTAACAACCTTATTTAAAACAATCAATTTTTGCATGATAAGTAGTTAACCAATCAATCCTTGTAATCACGCTAAATGCAAGTATTTTTAATGAAATAAGATCGATGTGTAATGTGAGGGTACCGATTTGAACCAAACAAGACTTATAAACAGTGGATGTAATGAAGGTTTCTCCCAACTGAGTTTCCACAGATAAGTCAAAGTCTAATTTCTCCTGAGTCAAATTTAATCGATGAGCGCAAGTAGAGAAATAAAAGAATGGGTAGAACCCAGATCAAATAAAGTATGATTTCATTAGAGTTTATGATAAGTTTACCCGTGATGACCTCATTCGGATTCTCGCTTTTTGGGAGGTCACAACAAACGCCTCTCCTCAGACTACCGGCTTTGAATTTTTCGGGACGGCCTTTGGTGCCTCCATCCTAAATTGAATTTGTTTTCAGAAACGACAAAATCGAGCTAAGTTGACCTTTCTTCCACAATTATAACACGCTTTGACGGCATGACGCAGCTTTGATCGATGTGTCCTCTCCTCCGCATTTGAAGAAGCATACGATAGTGGTCTTTCTCCTTCCTTAACAACGGGTGCCGGTGCCGACGCCTTTCCACCATGTTGAATCTCCGCTTTTTGAAATGTCCATTCTTATTGTTTTGGCCCCGATTACCACCAAGTGGTTACCATATATCCGCCCGTTGATTCCTCCACGCTTGTTGTCACCGCTCGACGACTACTCTCGCCGGTATTATAATTTTGCTTACCGCTTTCTTTTAGTCAGGTTGACTCATTATCGCTGCTCCACTAATCGAGCCCTATTTACAACATCCAATACAAACACGCTTTATGAGAAATAAGATGTCGACGATTCCCGCTTCAAACTCTTAAAAACATTCGCGCCATTTCTCTTCATTATCCACCAAGTGGGACGAAACCGTGATAACTCCGCAAATTTTGCCTCAGATCATGGATACTCTGGCCATATTGTTTTGTTCCAACTTGATAAATTCCACCTCCTTCATGTGGCTAATACTTTCGTGAAAGTATTTGTCGTTGAATGTAGCCTCGAACTTCTCCCAAGATATCTTCAAGACAAAGAAGTCGAGTACGCTTTTACCGATTCCCACCAAGAATCCGCCTCCGCCGCAACATAAAAGGCAAGAAGGGAACCTTTTGCTTCCTCTGAGCATCCCAAGACATCAAATATCTTGGTAATCTGCTTTATCCATGCTCCGCGTAAGTGGTTTTGCTCTCCTTAAACTCCCGGTGGTCCCAGCCTTGAATTGTTTAAAGCGACCACCGAGAGTTTTCCGTGTTTCCACCCCACGCTTTTGGACAGAGTCGCTCCTCATCATTGTGCAGATAAATCGCATAAAGCCTCCAACATTCGATCATTCATCATTTGGTCGTTGTTGTTGTTTGCATGAGGATTGTCGCCTCGATGCATACATTATCCTCGATTATCGATATGGTGAATCAACGATCGTCATAGGCCCATCGCTATTCTCAACATTCTCGATGTCATTTTCAGACATCGCCACAAAACAAAAGGTTAATCGACATGTAACAAATTATCCCTATCTTCCGACCAACCAATAAAATAAAGACATAAACTTAGTAGTCATACTAACAAGGTATTCCCTGCCTCCCTCCTAGTACTATTCTCACATCTTAGCCGTGGATCATATCCCTAAGCTCGATATTCAACCGCGACGCCCCAAAATTAGGTATACATCACCCATCTTGGGGCCGCCACTTACATGGTATGTAATTTAAATACAACTTATTAACATAACTGCTGTGGTATAATACGATATAAATCGTGAGTTTAAATACAAATATCGCTCTACTAGATATTATACAAACTCAAAAAGGAGTCCTCATTATAATTATTATCACACTATTTCACGTAATAAATGAGGACTACTAATGCTATCTTCAGACCATCACTGCTTCCGACTCGTCCCAGCCTATATTCTCATTTCAAGAGAACAGAGGAAAGAAAGGGTGAGCTCAACTAGCCCAAGAAGAAATATTATGACTAAGATAATGCGTAATAAATTATCAATAGTCTTCAACAATGTTAAACCGATAAAATACAATATAAACCGCTTTAATCAGCAAATGAATACGCAATCCATTAAAAGAGTCAAGTAGAAAATAAAGTCTACTATCTTTTAGGTTTTAAAAGGTTTTTCATCATCGTTATATAATTTGAGACTCACTTTTAATAAATATTCCACATCATCGAATCACCCCCCGCACTACGGCCAAGGATATTTTTTAAGATCACGCACCACAATTATTCACGCACTACGGGCCAAGAATATTTCAGGTATTCATTAATGGTCATGATCATGCCAACAATCGCCCATCAATGCACTACTACCATCGAGGATTTTTACCACATCATTTGTAACATTACTACCATGATTATAATCAATAGTCTCTCGTCATAATCATACCAAGTCCATCTACGCACTACAAAGCCACGATGACTTTTAAAAAAAATATAAATACGAGGATGATGACAATGATATAAGAATTCAATAAAACAAGTTCAAGAATTATTTTATCCAGAATTATTAACGCCCAAATTATCAAATATGATATCGCTTTTGTAGAGTAAAATTCAAGAATGATCGTAAGAATATTTTCATGAAAAGATATCGGATGAAACGCAAATATCAAGGATATTCCACTAATTTCATGGAGTATGTAAGTCAAAGTTTTAACCAACCGGGTATAATAAAGAATGGAATAACAAAAGAAATCACCACGCATGCGATATAATCGCAAGATGCATAAAAGTTATTCCAATGTAATAATAAATAACTAACCAAAGTCGTGAAATTCAACCATGTGATGTTCCAATGTAATAATAAAGATGGAACCAGATCCTGTAAAACACACATGATAGATATTCCCAATGTAATAATAAAGACGGAACCAGTCCGTGTAAAACACATGCATGTGATGTTCCAATAATAATAAAGATTTTAACCAGTCCGGTAAAAAACACATGCATGTGATGTTCCAATGTAATAATAATAAAGATTTTAACCAGTCCTGTAAAACACATGCATGTGATGTTCCAATGTAATAATAGAAGAATGTCACCAAGTATAGGTAAACCACAGATACAAAGTTATTCCAATGTAATAATAAGCAATGGAATAACAACAATTCTTCTTCATGAATAAGAAAGAATAACACCCTTACATTTGGTAGAGATTGAATATCGCAAAGAAGGTAGTAAGAACAAAATACTTCTTCTTCTTCTCTCTTATTCTCTATATACTTTCTCTCTATAGCTGAATGAATTCGTGAAAAATAATGAAGCCTCAGCCTCTATTTATAGAAGATTTCTAGCTTAAGACCCCGTGTGAAAAGGCAAGTGGCTCGATTTAATCGGTTCGACGCCTCAGAATGTGAAACGAAAAGTGGTTCGACGCTCAGAATGTGAAACGACAAGTGGTTCGACGTCCGTAATGGTAATTACTATTGGTTAAGGTAAATACTATCGAAAGGTAAATACTATTCAAAGAAGGTAATACTATTCACAAAGGTAATTACTATCGACGAAGGTAAATACTATTCACAAGGGTAATTACTATCGACGAAGGTAATTACTATCGACAAGGGTAATTATATCGACGAAGGTAATTACTATCGATTTAAGGGTATAATACTATTCACAAAGGTAATTACTATCGACGAAGGTAATTACTATCGATTTAAGAGACTCTTAGATGACCATATACGAGCCCCCATAAAATAATCAAACTTACCACAAATCATTTTTTTTTCATCAACACATATTTAATCTTTCAACAATTATTAATCATTTATAACTTGTCGCCTCAATTATTGATTTAATACTATAATATATTATATATACGATGATATATCGTGACAATAATGAATCAATAATATAAGAGATATGATGCAAAGAATTATCAGAGTAATAATCGAGCATACCGAAAGTGACTTTCACGAAGATCAATAATCAATACCGCAAAGCTACTACGCAACCACGCCAGACATCGCATTTCTTTTACCACCGTAGTAGTTCAATCAGCTTTTAATTAATAATACCTCCGCCGTTATTTTTATAAAATATTTTTGTCGCTTTTTTCAATCCGATAATAATTTCGCTGGGGTCCACCAATGATCGAGCCATTGTATTTAATATTCCCTAACAAAAAGAATATTCCCCACCAAACTAATATTTTATAACAACTTCAGATACTTTGCAAAATTTATAAATATTACCCACAACTATAACATTATATCAAATTTATTCCATAATATTCAAAAATAATATTTATAGAAAAATTCATCTTTATTTATAAAAATTTTGTTTTTCTTTCTTTCTTTTTTTTTTTAAATAAAAAGAAAATTCCTTTAGCAAGTTATTCCATAAAGTATTTCATCATTTATCATTTTACAAAGCGCTTCACGGGGCCTGCCAAAAATGTGAGGCCGAACCCCAGAGGCCCAGACCCAAGTCGAAGTACCATATGCAAACGGCTGCTGTGCTGTATGCCTGTATCTGTATAAAAAGCCTGGGTGAAGTGTAGACGTCTTGGAGTTATGTGTAATATGATTGTGTAATATGATTGTTTGGTTTGGTATTAAAATTAAAATTAAAACAGATTCAGATCTAATTACGAGTTCCAAAAACCCCAGCGCAGCGCAATGCTTCCCCCTCAACTGATCCTCATCTTCCTCACAATCCTCTCTCCCATTTCTGCCCTCGATTTTCTCTTCAATTCCTTTACTGCCACTTCCGACCTCCGACTCATTGGCGACTCTCGACTTGACTCATCACTCATCCGACTCACCAACGACTCTAACCAGTTCTCCATCGGCCGCTGCTTTCACACCGCCCGAATCCCAATAAAACCCACTTCCAATTCCACCACATTGTCTTCCTTCTCCACCCAGTTCGTTTTCTCTGTCTTGCCGGACATCACCACAAGTCCCGGCTTCGGCCTCGCCTTCGTCCTCTCCGGCTCCACCGCTCCCGACGGCGCCCTCTCAGGCCAGTACTTTGGCCTCTTCTCCAACGCCACCGTCGCCACGACGGCCCCACTCATCGCCGTCGAGTTTGACACCGGCCAAAACCCTGAATTCAACGACCTAGATGGTAATCATGTCGGTATCGACTTAAATAATATTGAATCAGAAATAAAAACCGCAGCTGGGTATTATAACTCCACTGGCGGTAACTTTACATCAGTAGCTATGCGAAATGGTCAGAATATCCATGCGTGGATTGAATTTGATGGGTCTAATTATGAAATCAATGTTACTATTGCTCCGGCTGGATTAGCTAGGCCTTTATGGCCTTTGCTCTCTTATAGAAATCCAAAGATTGCTAATTATGTGTCGAATGATATGTATGTTGGGTTTTCTGCCTCAAAAACTCAATGGGTGGAAGCCCAGAGAGTATTAGCTTGGAGTTTAAACGACAACGGTCCTGCTAGAGCTATTAACACTACGAATTTGCCGATTTTCGTGATTGAATCATCAGACTCGTCTTCTTTATCTACAGGAGTAATTGCTGGTATGAGTGTTGGTGCTGTTGTCTTTTTCCTTTTGTGTTTAGGTGTTTGTTATTGGATTTGGAGAAGGCATTATCTAAAAAGTAATGAAGATGATAAGGTTGAAGATTGGGAGTTGGAATATTGGCCCCATAGATTTTCATATGAAGAGCTTAGCAAGGCTACAAATGGATTCTCTAAAGATGTGATTCTTGGGGCTGGTGGATTCGGTAAAGTATACAAGGGTACATTGGCTAACAGCACGGATGTGTCCGTGAAGTGTGTAAATCATGACTCAAAGCAAGGGTTGAGAGAATTCATGGCTGAAATTTCGAGTATGGGTAGGCTTCAGCACAAGAATTTAGTACAACTGCGAGGTTGGTGTCGTAAGGGCAGTGAATTGTTACTGGTATATGATTACATGCCTAATGGAAGTCTTAATGGATGGATATTTGATAAGCCCAAGAAGCTTTTGGATTGGGAAGGAAGGAGGAGAATTCTTGCTGATGTTGCTGAGGGCTTGAACTATCTCCACCATGGTTGGGATTAAGTGGTTGTGCACAGAGATATCAAGTCAAGTAACATCTTATTAGATCATGAAATGAAAGGAAGGTTGGGTGATTTTGGGCTGGCAAAGTTGTATTCAAACGGTGAGGTGCCCAAGACCACACGGGTGGTGGGCACACTTGGGTACTTGGCGCTGGAGTTGGCTTCATTGGCATCTCCTACAGCCGCGAGTGATGTGTATAGCTTTGGTGTGGTGGTGTTGGAAGTGGTGTGTGGAAGGAAACCGATAGAGATGCAGGTGGAGTGTGATGAGGACACAGTGTTGATTGATTGGGTGAGGGATAAGTATGGGAACAAGAGGTTGTTGGAGGCTGCGGATGAGAGGATTAAAGGGGAATATGAGGAGGAGGAGATGGAAGCAGTTTTGAAGCTTGGATTGGCTTGTTGTCACCCGGATCCTACCCACCGGCCTACCATGAGGCAGGTGGTTGCCATCTTAGATGGTGAAAACGCGGCGGCATCACCAAGAGTTTTGTTATCCGAACTGGCAACAGAAGGGAGTGGCAGCCATGGTGGCGATGAGGGTGGAAATTTGGTCTCGCCTCCCCAAGTTCCGGTGTGAATACATGTATTTTCTGTTCTGGTTGTTTGTCTTAATTTGCTTTCATATTCTTGTAATTGTTGTGACATTTTGGTTTGAAATTGGTATGTAGAATTGTATACTCTATTTTTTAATTCTTAATAAAGAAATTGTTGACCATTTTTTGTTAAGAGTGGTGCAATATACATGTTTTCATTGCTTAAATATTTCAACTTGCAACTATTTTTTCACATAATTGTATCTACTCCATAACTTGTCATCTAAAAATAATACTATATGAAAAGAATAACAGACTACATATACATACCTACTTGTCAAACCTCAGATTTCCTCACCAAGTGATAGAAGATTTTTTTTTTTTATATAAGTATGAGATCTTCAAGTAGATTAGTTCTTTTGTCTTGTTGGTCCGGATTCTGTAATCTATCCTGCAAGTAGATATTAATCAATGCAATAGTCTAACAGCCTTTAAGTAGTAACAAAAATTACTGAAAGAAGTAATAATGGCCTATTGGCTTGTCCACGAAATGGGATATACCTCTTTATTTTTATTTTTTTTTCACACACTATACATCCAATTTGGTGTCCTATGCCATTGATGACCTACTTAGAGACTTATTTCATTTCAAAGGTATATATGGAGAGTATCCAAATTCCATGTATGATATATAGTCAATGTCTTATCCTGGACTTCGTGTATGTTACCTGTTGCAATTGTAAAACTAGTAGAATATTGACTTGTGGTTTGTTAAGAAATTTCTTCATAACCACTTTCCGATTAGAGTGTTTACAAGGGGCATAATAAACTCTCTGAAGTGGACCAGCTTTTATAAAAAAACCTAAAAAGTAAGGTAATGCTTCCGAACCAACCTAAGTACTGACTCAATGTCAAACACATGGTTTGACCACTGATGAGCAGTCAGGAAAAAACTTGTAGCACTAAAAGGATTTTCCTCACTTAACATCAACCGGAAAGACCGTCATTTTCTAGGTCGTCGTTAGATATAGAGGATTTTGGTCATGTTTTGTGATTCTTTCTTCATATTAAAGATTACTTGGACAAAGTTTAAGCAGTTCTTTCTTCATATTAAAGATTACTTGGACAAAGTTTAAGCAGTTCGTAAAAGCCCTTGATAGCCCCCGATTTTGTACCTAAACTTGAGTTAAACAAACCTGGTTCTGGCTTGGAGATTCTCAATCTAATTCAATGCACATTCTTATACTGAATTCTTTTAAGTGAAATCTCATTCTAATGCCCATGGAATGCTATAATTACCAGTCAGTATAAGTGGGGAAAAATATGTCGTAGTTTGATAATTTAGTTTTCTACTATCTGACTCCAATACAAATTATTGTCCAAGAAAAGATGGACGAGACAATGAAAAATATGCTAGTTTTAATAGTTAAAACTCATCTGTATCGTCCAACCTAATCTGAGGTTTTAATCACACCAGTAATCACACTAGACAAAACATTTCAACTAGAGTAAAATGGTGAGGGTATATATATATATATATATATATATATATATATATATATATATATATATGTCCATTCTGAATGAGAGCGCTGTTTAAAGCCTATTAACAGAAATTACATCGCTCAAGCTGGGATCACAAACCTCTTTTCTTTTTTAGCTGCTTTAGAACTGTGCTTCCATTTGTGTTCAACCATCTCCATAAAATCTCCAAGACTCTGGATGCTTAATGAATGAGATGAACCTAGAGTGTGAAATTTAGAGAGTGGAAACTGAAGTATGGTTTCCTTTTTTGAGCACCCTTCTTGAAGCCTTGTAAGTTTAGCAAGCATAATGAAGCCACGGACTCTTTCATAGTTTCTGGTCCACACACGAAGACCCCGACAGAGGATCCACTAATTTCTTCTGAAAACGTGGAAAATATTTCTGTGGATTCATAAACACATGTTAGACTATTCATATTTTTGAATGCCAAATAAGTACAACTAAGGTGGATCTTAAATTGGATAAGTAGGATGAGTTTAAATTTGTACCTTGAAAGTTAGGCCTTCCTGTAAAGTGGATTTCATGTTCCTGAAGAGCTCTATATTCTTCAACAGAATGTCTCATGCCTTGTTTTTTAGAGACAGGTGGTAGCTCTTTCTTCAGCTTTTTCCGTCTCAAGATTACAGGCACCAAGGTGCTGCATACGACCGACAGAATGAAAGAACATATAAGAAAGAGATCAGTCACCGAGGAGGGCTTCTTCTTTTTCGAGGGCTTTTTAGGGGGGTGAAGAAAGATGTGGTTGAAACAACACAGAAACACAAGGAACAAAAAGGATGAAAACCCAGCAATCACAGCCATCCAATGTAAACTCTTGAGTCCATATGTTGCATATCTTGAGCACTTGGTATCAAAATTTACAGTTTGGGCTTGAGAAAATTCACTTAGTAGTTCACTGTTGCATTAGAATGTGTTTCTTGGGTTACAAACACTTCTAGGTTTATTTGCAACTGGTCAACCTTCTGGTCCAGGAGTAGAGGCCAAATTGGAGTTAGTAGGCAAAAATCTTGGCACTTTTTCACGATATAGATAAGTTTTACTCTTGAGGGGAATTTATCTCTCCCGCTGTTTTGGGCAGAGGCTATTTCCTGTAAAATACCGAAAAATGGTGTTACTCCGATTCCACCTGTAATCAGCAGTATACTATCATATCTGCAAAAGGTTTTCAGAAAAAAATTGTAAATTGTCAAAAATCACTATCATATCTGCAAAAGGTTTTCAGAAAAAAATTGTAAATTGTCAAAAATCTCTGGCAGTCAAACTACAAAGTGATTCTTTTATTACTTAAATGCACCTTAAAAAGCTCAGTGATGCAGGTCCGTAAGGCCCTTCTATCGCAATAGGAATACACTGCCGCTGATCAGCTTCAGAGTCGAGCTCAGCACGAACTATATTATAGAGAGTTTGTCCACCATCCCTGGCATTTGATTATAACAGACATGGTGTTATCATCAACACTGGAGCTAGAAGTAATACTGAAGGAGTGCCACTGAAATTTGGATATGCATGGTATCTTCATGAATATTATACTTGTTGGAGTATATTTCAATCCTGAAATTGATATAAGAAAACATACTGTTTTTTAGTTTCCAGATCTTTTTAATGTGATCTTTTGGTAACAGAACACTTCAAACATACTTGGGTCTTTCGGGAGAATAAGCTCTACAGCTTTGTTTGGGAAGACTTGAGCAGATAGAATGAATGTTTTTGGCCTTGACTGTACGACTCGGAGTAGCTTGTCAAGGCCAAAGAGAAATACACCTGGGAAAACCATATAGAAGTGGCGATCTCCAGTATGAAACAGGAAGAATATGAAGAAGACTATGTACAGATGGTGCATGTGGTAGAAGATTTCAAATTGCTGTCTTCTCACTTGTGGAAGTGATGTGATCCAAATTACGAGCCCTGTAACAAAAGTAATCTCCCCAGCAAGGTATATTCGGCCTGTTTTCTGCCACTTCCACATCTGTATTCTCAACAAGTAAAACAAAGTTAAAGTTTACATTCCAGTACTCAAATAAATTCAGATGGTTGAACAGAACTATACTTACCTCATCCTGAATGCGTTGTTTCACACCCCAGATGAAAAGAGTGCCTGCACCATGCAGAGTGGCAAAAACTATCATTGAAGTCCCTAGCCAGATATGATATCTTACACTTGCTTCAAACTGGATACCAAGTAACCTAAAAATATTCATTCCCCTCAAGATAGGCAGAAGAAGCAGAGCTAAGCAGGCTTCTGCCAGCAAACCACTTCGGGTTGCCATCCTAAAAAGCTTGAATTGCCATCTGAAGTACAGATAAAAGTACAGACATATTGTAAATTCTTAGTTTCTGTTGTCTATTATATCTCATTTAGAAAATACGAATAATACTCACGTTCTCAGTTTAAATGATTTAATTGGCGTCATCTTCTTAAAATCGTTAGAGATACGAGCATAGAAAGTCCATGCCAGAAAGAGAACGAAGAGGGTTATGGCTAGGATCTCAATGCCAGACAAGACACCTAAGTAACTGTTAACAACGAGAGGATTGGAGAGTGCTGTGGTTGAACTTCTCACTCGTCTGTCATCCAAATTCAACAACAGATTGAGTACAGTGTCTAAGGTAATAAAATTTCAGTAAAAATTATTGTACCTGTTTCTTGGTTCCTCTGGTTTCAGGTTTAAATAAACAAGTCCTATTATAACCACAAGAATAATAGGGTATGTGTAGACTGCAAAATCAAGACCTGTAAAATACTTACTGTCAGATCAATCTTCGAAATTAAATTCATATTGCCGTTATACTTTTAAGTAGTGTTAGCTTCAATTGAAGTCGTTAATAGTTGATAAAGACGTATTTTGGGGAAAATATTATGTAGTGTAGAGAAAGAAATTTCTTGGCTTCTAGAGACCTCTTTAGATAAACTTCCAATGAAGTTAAGGTTGTACCGTTATAGCTAAATACTGTAGTTGATGCACTCTGTTCAGCAGCATGCCACTTTCTTGTCCAAAGCTGTGTTGGCTTAAGAAGCCAAAGAGATACCCAACCAAAAGATATTAACATCATTGCCACTTTGAGAACTAATAACGATGCTTTAGCCATGTTTGCTCCTACTATGTTAGAATGAAGCTTTTATTTTCATACATTGCGCAGATGATTCTTTATATAGAAGTTGGTGGCAGACATTCAGTAGAAGGTACACGCATCATGAGTAACCCCACTGTTTGCCACAGCATTTGACCTTTTTCACTTGCAGTATGTAACACATTTAAGAGGTCTCTACAGTTTGCACCACTATATCTAGTGGGGTTTCTGGTATGTCTTTTTTCAACATTTTGGATTGCATTTATCACAGCAAAGTTTAAATTTGATTAAATATGACGTAAACATGATGATAATTCTGTTATCCTTACATGATGTCAATTATTTTCTTTAAATATAAGCTGTAGCTTTCTTTTTGATCATCATTCTCCTCCTAATTATAGTTGGTCCACGTTTAAATGGTGGATTCCTGGTCCATCCCACTTCACATTTTGTCTTTTCAATTCACTTTATTTCAGCATCTTACCTCTGATGAGGAGATTGGACCCCAAGCATATCCCTATTAAGTCTAGTTGGTTATTGTTCCTTTATAAGAGAATCCAGACCCATAATCCATAGTCCCATGTTTGAATTTTCTGCTAGTGCACTTATATTGAGTAGAATCCAAGTGCGGGCTGCACTCTGAAACTTATCTTATGAAACGAGAGAACTGACTGGTATTAGTAATTCAATGAATATGGCCAACTAAAAAGTCCAATATCATCCAGTAAAGTTCACACACACACGCCAAGAAAACTTTTGAGTTTCAAATTATTTCAATAGGGTGGTCCAGATGATCCATAATAGGGTATTATTTGAGCCTGTGAAAATTTGTCAGTATTCATGGCTAACAAAATCATTGCACCAACAGCCTAGTAAATCTGAACATTAAGTTTCCAGCGGGGTGTAGCTTCTGAATTTTAAGCCCGTAGTAATATAAATTCAGAAAATCTAACCAACTTTAGCATACCGATCAACTGAAATATGCACTAAAAGGATACGAGACCTTCATGCACAAGATGAGCAAAATTCCAGTGAACACTAGACGATTTGGTGATCCAAATATTGATTTGTAGTCATCATATTGATATTCTAGTTCTGGTATAAGATACCAATTGTTTAGTACCAAATCGTTAAAATTAAGATAAAGAAACAAGGAAAAGGGAAAGAAGGGGAATTCTAGCTTTAATTTCCTTTTTATTTTTTGGGGGGTTAAGTTTGTTCGTTTCAGGTTTGGGAAGTGATAGGGGATGGAATACTAGCAAGAAATATTATTGGTTGCCTTGATCCTCTGTCTTACTATTGTCCATCCTCAACATTTTTGTACACAGGCTACTTTTACCAACTTCCCCATGTCTAAGATTGATGCTTGCATTTCATTAAATCATACCTATTGTGGAAATGAACATACAAGTCATTAGTGCCTACAAGGATAGCACTACATAGATCATGGAGTTTGTGATGAGCACCAACAAATTAGTACCGTCCGCCGTCCTGAATTAACTGGAAGTGAATCTTGCATAATCATATCCACTATCGTAGAATCTCCAAGACTTCTTCCACTCCCACATAAAAATTCTTGAAAAAGAAAATCATTAACGTTAGACCTTAGAAACCTCTTATTTGTAGCCTAAATTAGACTTCAATGAACTAAGAGGATTTCTCAGAGAAGATTTTATCCTCAGCAAGCAAGGAAACTTTTCTGCATCAGGACTTCCATCCAACTATTTCAACCTATTAGCGCCATTTTTGCTTTTCAAAACTGCATCACCTTATTTGATATACGTATTTTTCACCAAAATTTTACACAAATCTACTCCTAGGTTGTACCACTTCCACCTAGAGACTGAAATAAATTACTTCCTCCGTTTCAAAATTAGAGATACATTTTCATTTTTTAGTCCGTCCCAAAACTAAAGATACTTTATAATTGGAGACTAGAAAATATGAAGTGATATGAAGTTCTTAATAAATCGTTACTTGTGTTTTGAGGTAGATGGAGTATCATCTTACCACCATTACTACATTGCTAGCTAATACTAAGGATATGTTTGAAAAGATAGTTTTGTAATTTAAAAGTTGTTGTTTTGAAAATGCAGGTCTATTGTTTGAAACAAACGGAGTGTGAGATGATAGGCACCAGATTTAGGCCGGGATAGTCCAGTTTAGATTTACAAAAACTTAATTCATTACGTCATATCAAGTCTCAGTCTAATGTCTATGTTCTGGACAGTAATCACAGTATAATCACTTAAGCTACAAATTAAAATATGCATTAAGCTGTAGTACCGGTCCCAGTTAACTGTTATAGTACATGATATTTGGTTCTTTTGTTATGAAATCTGTAGCTTCTTTTTATCTATATGTAAAGCAGTTATAATGTCTTTACTCAAAATATCATAATTTTTTACACAAAAGGTTTGGTAAATGGTTACTGACACTTGCGGTAATAATATATTCCCTCTATTGAGTGAAATCCAATTGATGTGAATTTATTTTATTTTTTGAAATAAAAATTACTATGAAAAAAAATATTATTTCAAAAAATAAAATAAATTCACATCACAATTTAAATTTTAGAATTTAGTAAATTAATTAGATCAAACTTGAATGAGACTAATTTTGTGGAAGGGAGGGAATTGATTACCCCTCCTCTGAAGACATGTCTCAAGTGCTATCCACAAGCTGCACATGTTATCAAATTGTTCCTTTGCTTCTAAATTTTCTGGTAGTAAAGTTTGTATAATGGAGTTGTATTTCAAATTTGTAGGCTATTTACAGTAAAAAGATACTGATGAATTCAATGGGGAAAAAGGGTGCAACGATTCCTCTAAACAAACAAAAACAAAAGGGTGCAATTTTTTAAAAAAAAAATATAATTTGAGTAAGGAAATCATTAAGTTTTGTTCTTTACTAGTTAGTAACTACGTTTTACTGGTGATCGACTCAATTGATTTGACTACAGTATACTACTGCTGAATTGTTATTTTTCAATTTTTAGGCTACTTACAAAGTTACAATACAAGAGGAGGACATTATCAAAAGGTACTGATGAGTTCAATGAGGAAAAGGGTGAGACAGTCCTCTAGACAATCACAAAAGGAGGTATTTGAAGTATACTTGTGTCTCTCTTTTAGAAATCACAATGTTTTGTTTTTTACTACTTTGTTTACCAGTTTTCCTGGCAGTCGACTCAATTGATCGAGTACTGAATTTTTTTCCCTGAGTTATTAAAAACTTGCATAAATAGACAAAGATTACATAGTGACATAAGAAGATGTCTTGCACTATGGACCAGTGCTTATTTCTTGAAGCCTACCTACTACTACTACTTACTAAATTGAGATGCTTGGTTATGCCTGCTTGAGCCATGCAAAGAGGGAGCCAGGAGGGGAAAAGAGGAGACGATTATTTTCCTTGGACGTTGGCGTGAACCTGGGTAGAAGAAGATTCATTTTGCTTTTATTTTCACTACCCATCCTTAATTCTGGTTTTAAATTTTACCATTCCCTCCTCCCTATATTCTACTCTCAATTCTATGACACCTTTAATCCGGTTCATATAATATGAATATGGTACACAAATAAATAAAAAGAAAATAAATTTGATTTTTTTCTTTTTGTTCAACAATTCTAAAAGGCAATTGTATATTAGCAAATGAAGAATGATAGTATATACTACTACTAGTTTTGAATACAATTTGAGTTGCAAACTATGAAATGAAAGAAAACAAGCATTCATCAATTGTTTTAAATTAACCATTTCATTTTAAGCGTTTTAAATTATAACAATGTTATTCTCGTTTATAAGTATAAAGATCTGGAATCAAATATGTAACCATTCCAGATTAAAACTTTGATGAATAAAAATTTCTTTTAATCTTTTCCTTTTTTGTTTAGTCGCATATAAGAACTCTTATTTTTCAATGCTGCAATATGCATATCGCTCGAAATAGGTGCGGAATAAAGAACGTGAAAAATGAAAATCTGAAGTAGGGATTAATTTGATACTTTGGAGAAATACAAAGGGTAGAATGGTAAACTAACAGTACCCCCATTACACATCGTCATCTATAAATTCCAAAACCCTATTTTTCTCTTTCTCCTCCGCCGCTCCCAACAAACCCTAATCAACCCTAACCCCCGGAGCCAAAGAGAACAAATGACAACCCGGTTTAAGAAGAATCGCAAGAAGCGTGGCCACGTCAGCGCCGGCCATGGTCGTATTGGAAAGCACCGAAAGCATCCCGGAGGTCGTGGAAACGCTGGAGGCATGCACCACCACCGCATCCTCTTCGACAAGTACCATCCTGGTTACTTCGGTAAGGTTGGTATGAGATATTTCCATAAGCTCCGCAACAAATTCTACTGCCCAATCGTCAACATTGACAAGCTCTGGTCGATGGTCCCACAAGATGTGAAGGAGAAAGCCACTGCCGAGAAAGCTCCGGTGATTGATGTCACTCAGTTCGGGTACTTCAAGGTTCTCGGTAAGGGCTTTTTACCGGCATCGCAGCCGATTGTGGTGAAGGCAAAGCTTGTTTCAAAGACTGCTGAGAAGAAGATTAAGGGGGCTGGCGGTGCCGTTGTGCTCACCGCTTAGGTTTGCGTTTAAGGTTTTTTAATATTGTTTGAGAGTTTTTGAATGGATACTGCTTTTAGTGTTATTTTTGAAGTTAAATGTAATGGAGTTTTATTATGGTTATGTTAATTTTGGTTTTGATTATTCTCTTTAATAAGGATTATTGATGGGAAATGCGGTATACCCCTATCTAAATTTTTTTCAGTGCAGAAGGATATTTTCTAGTAGCTTTGAGTAGAGATAAATCTGATTTTTATGCATATATACTGGTATTTTCTTTGTTCTTCTTGATATTTAATTGGTTGTTTAAATTTTATGAAATGCCAATTCATGTAGCTGGATGAAATTGATTTATGATTTCATTTTCTTATTATGAATGATTTTGTTGGCTTTACATGCATATGTTCATATGTTTCATG
Organism: Panax quinquefolius; assembly: GCA_020205615.1. Taxonomy (NCBI): domain Eukaryota; kingdom Viridiplantae; phylum Streptophyta; class Magnoliopsida; order Apiales; family Araliaceae; genus Panax; species Panax quinquefolius. The sequence continues at coordinate 169,298,919 of CM035153.1, read as the reverse complement.
GTGACTTTAGTTGATAGTAGGTAGGTGCGCCTCTGTTCTGAACTGAAGATCTGAAAAATAAATGGGTTAGGGGTTCCCTCCGCAAATTTTTATTAATTCATGACTAAGAAATTGATTTTTTGTGTGACAATTACAATGGTATATGTTGAACAAAATATGGAGTCTAGTTTTTGCATCTTAATTTGTTCATACTTCATATGGTGTTAAACTTGTTAAACTTGAAGAATGATGTTGGACCCAAATAGCTCCTGCTGAGAGCAGTTTCTTTATTATGCAAAGGACTATAGGAGTATTGCTAATGCATCGTGTTATTTGAATGATGGAAAAATTTGCGCTGAGAAGAGTTGATGTTTCTTGTCTGTTCTAGAAGAAAGAAGAAATATAATATAGAGATTTGACTGTGTTGGAGTTTTATAAATTACATCATCTAAATGAAATAGTATCTACATTTAAAAAGTGGTTAAGTTCAGATGACCACATGGGGTTTAAGTGGTTTTTCACTTAATCACCTGTAGTCAGTAAAGTTATATTTAAACTCTTGACTTTTTGAGTTTAAGTGAATAATTTCTTTCTGTCACAACTCTGTTATTTAAGTTGGATAAAGACTTAATTACCCTCTTTATATATAAAGGACAGATGAGAGAACATGCGAGGGAAGAACATGACTAACTGGTAAAGAAAGTTCTATTTGATAATTCAAATAGAAAAAATTTGCAAGATGAGCCATGGTAAACAGGAAATTTGCAAGGAAAAAAGAACGATATTAAAAAGACTTCAATTTCTGGTAAAATTCCTCCAAAGATTGGCCTTTTGAAGAAGTTGCAAGTTCTGAGAATTGGAGGTAACATGTTATCAGATCAAATTGTTTCGACCATTGAAAAATTAACTGAGTTGAGCATCTTGTGTAAGACCCCAACTTATTATAAATAAAATTGAATTTTCTCTATTCATTATTTTAAATTAATAAGGTGTTAATTTGATATAATGCTTTAGTTATGGGTGAAATGTGCAAATTTTGCAAAATAAGTAAGTGGTTATAAAATATTCATTTTTATTAGGGAATATTCGTTTAGTGTGGAATATTATTTATTTCGAGAATTTTAAATGAATGGCCTTGATCATTCGTGGGCCCCATAATGTAGAATAGTTATCGGATGAAGAAAACGACAAAAGTATGAGTTTTTTATAAATAACGGCGTAATTATTATCGTTAACATTGTTGGGTTCGCAGTGGTTAAAATACTGATGAATACGTGGTAAGACAAAGAAGACACTTGCGGTATTACTGATGATTGTTGAATTATTGATTAAAGACGTAAGAAGGCATTACTTCGATAATTATCATACGATGAATTATCGTTTCATATTTTATTTTATTGATTCAATAATTGTTGCGTTGATATTTTATATTATTGTTGTTTCAATAATTGTCGCATGACAAGATTTTTCATTATCGGATCAATAATTCATATTATTTGAATAATATTATTAGATAAGATTATCGACAATGTTTAGAAAATTACATCAATGAGAGGTTTAGTTACCTAATCATTGTGCCAAAGAATGAGAAATTTTATTGAAAAATTTTTCTTTTTTAAGCTATTCGATCATTATAATTGTGATTACGTAATATTATTTGTGAATAATTAATTATTAATTTATATGATAAGAAAATATTTATTTGATATGGATATAAATGATGGATTTATTTATTTTATGTGGTTATAAATGAAGGAATTAATGTTGAGGTGTTTTATCAAGAATTTATCTAAAGAAGTATTATAAATAAAATTGAATTTTTCTATTCATTATTCTAAATTAATAAGGTGTTAATTTGATATAACGCTTTAGTTATGTTGAAATGTGCAAATTTTACAAAAAGCAATTGGTTATAAAATATTCATTTTTATCTATAGAATTCGTTTGGTAAGTAGAATATTCTCATTGTCGAGAATATTAAATGACGGCCATGAGCCCATTCATTGTACCTCATGTGAGAATAATTATCGGATGAAGAAAGCACAAAAGTATGAGCTTTTTTATAAATAACTACGTAATTGTTATCGTTAACATTTGTTGGGTTTCTGCAGTGGTTAAAATACATGAATACGCTACAAGACAAAGAAAGATGGCAGTATTCAAGATGATATTGTTGAATTATTGATTCGTGCACGTAAGAAGACATTACTTCGATAATTGTTACGATGAATTCTTGCTTAATATTTTATTTTATTGATTCAATAATTATGCGTTGATATTTTATATTATTGTTGTTTGATAATTGTCAACGCACAATATTTTCCATTATCGGATCAATAATTCATATTATTTGAATAATATTATTAGATAAAGATTATTGCAAGAATGCTCAGAAAATTTCATCAATGAGAGATTTTATCACCTAATCAATTACTTAATTAATGAAAAAATTCTTATTGGAAAGTCCCATCTTTCCTTTAAGCAGTCTCATTTGTCATAATTGTGATTCTGTAATATTATTTGTGAATAATTAATTATTAATTTATATGATAAGGAAATATTTATTTGATATAGATATAAATGATGGATTTATTTATTTTATGTGGTTATAAATGAAGGAATTAATGCTGAAGTGTTTTATCAGTAATTTATCGGAAGGGAAGTATTAAAAATCACCCGTTTGTGAATTTCGGATATTTTTTGTTTGAAATTTGGAAAAACTCAAATCTACAAAGTTGTAGAGAATTCGATTTCATGCGAAATGGATAAAAAAATTTGTATTTTTCTGATAAACGGGCTATTTTCTATGAATTATTGAAATTTTAAAAAATAAAATAATTTTTATTAATTTATGGGTGGGACCCACTTTTTGGTTGGTGTTGAATACACATGTGGGCTGCTGATTTTTTTGTCAAAGATGGTTACTAGCTTGTATGTGTACAAAATGAGAATTGAAATAATATTATTTTATTATTTTAGTCTTTCACGACGCGTGACATCTTGTTGAAGCTACTTTCGGTAGTAAAAGATACGATGAATATGTGGTTCAGACAAGAAAGACACCAGATTGATTATTGATCTTTATGTGAGAAGTCACTCGGTTTGATTCCATTATTGTCGATTAATAATATGAATTATTATAGCGATAATGACGTTTTGTTTTATTCGTATTATTAACGTAATAAAATGCGTAAACATTTTTTTATATAAAATGTAATATTTTATTAAAGTTATTCATAAATAGAATATATTATATTTTATTACGCGTAGTGTTGCGTAGTGTTTTGCGATAAGATTGCATAAGATTTGATAGTAAAATGTTTTTATATAAATAGAATATATGATATTTTATTTAAAGATTTTCGCTTTAAATGGATTAATCATCAGATTAAAGTAAATCAATCCGGATCGATTCATGGATTAATTCTTACGATTCTATTTTCCTATAAATAGAAGTTTCATTCCTTCATTATTTTCTTTTACGAATTCATTTAAACTCTATATAGAAATTATAGTAGAAGTTTATAGAGAGAAAATCTATATAGAGAAAGAAGAAGATTAAGATGCTTGACTACTTTTGATATCCAAAGGTGCCTTTTTACTAGTAGGGATATTATTTGTCTGTAATTCGTAAAGTGTTATTCTTTCTTATTCACGAAAGATAACTTCATTATTCCATTCATTATTATTCATTGGAATAACTTTGTAAAAGCCAAGATACCCTATACATAACCTGTATACGTGACATACCTATATCTTTAAAATCCTTTATATTATTCCATTCTTATTTATTCTGTTGGAATAACTCAGTATACTGCTGGAATCCCCTATACTTGGTGATCTTCTTTCGTTATTCCATTCTTTATTATTACATTGGAATATCTTGTCGCGTGTGTTTTTACACCGGATTCTTGGTTCCATTATTTATTATTCCGCATTTATTATTCTGCTTGGAATATCCTCGCATCGTGTGTTTTACACCGGAATTCGATTCCATTGTTTATTATTCAAGATTTATTATTTCGTTGGATCATCATCGATTGTGAATTTCACCGACCGGTTAGATTATTATTATTACATTGGAATAACTCGTTTACGCCAAGCTAATCACACGCGTGGTGATTTCTTTTGTTATTCCATTTTTTTTATTATACTGGGTTGGTTAAAACTTTGACTTTATACTCCATGAAATTAGTAGAATATCCTCGATATTTTCGTTTCATCCAAAGATCTTTTCATGGAAATATTCTTACGATCATTCTTGAATTTTACTCTACAAAACAAAGATCTTGTTGACAATTTGGGACGTTATTAATTCCCTTGATAAAATAATTTCTTGAACTTGTTTTATTGAATTATTATGTCGTCATTATCATCCTCACGTTATATTACGTTATCTTTGGCTTTACGCATGCGTAGATGAATTTAGTATGATTATTACGACTGGGATCATTCGGTATAATCGTGGCCATTGTTATAAATGATGTGATAAAAGTTCTCGATTGGCATGTAATGCAATGATGGATAGTTTTTGGTATGATTATGATTGGGGTGATTCTAAGATATAATCGTAATTATTGATAATTTGATGAAAATCTTGGCCAGTGATACATGGATGATTAGATATTATGGTTTATTCATTAAACCGAGTCTTAGTGATAAAAAATTATGAAAACCTTTTAAAACCTAAAGATAGTAGACTTTATTTTCTACTTGACTCTTTTAATGGATCGCGATATTCATTTGCAGATTAAATTGGTTGTCTATTGTATTTTATCGGTTTAACAACGTTGAAGGCTAATGATAATTTATTCGCATTATCTTAGTCATAATATTTCTTCTTGAAATTTAGTTGAATTTCACCTTTCTTTCATCGTTTATTCTCTTGAAATGAGAACATAAATTTGGACGATTTGATCGGGGAGCGGAGTAATGGTCCGGAGGATAAGATTAAGTAGTCCTCACTATTCGTGAAATAGTGTGATAATAGTTGTAATGGAGGACTCCTTTTGAGTTCAGTATAATATCTAGTAGACAATATTTGTATTCAAACTCACGATTTATGTCGATTGCATACTACGCTTATATTAGTAAGTCAGATTTGAATTTATGTACCATGTAAGTGGCGACCCAAGATGGGTGGACGATATCTAATTTTGGGGCGTCACATGGTGGTAGTATTCAACCGAGGGACCACAACCAGTGGTCATACCTAAGATGCTTGATCATCGTAACGATGATAACCAATGAGGAGGAAAAATACGGACAAATGTGATAACCACTTGGGTGGTAATCGTGGCCGTGATAATAGGAGAGGTGAGTTAAGTGGAAATTTTAGAAAGAGGAGATTCAACAACGACGGAAAGACATCAACAACAAAGACCAAAGACCAAAGAACCAATTCTAGGGAGAGAGAACGACGACCCGTTAGATGTTACAAATGTGAGAAAGAGGAGATATCATCCCAATCTGGCCCACAACAATCCAAGGTATGTTATAATTGTGGAAAGGAGGTCATATAGCCCAAGAATGTTCTCAGAGCAAAACCAAGTTCGGCGGGGATGGTGACTCAAAAAGTCATCCAGTATAAGTCGAAAACGGCGGTTCTCGAAAGAGCGTTTTGTCGTGGATCGGCTAAAGCACGAGGAACCCGAACGAGGTGATCACGGTGTTTAATCTTGAATTTCGCGAAGTTTATACCTTACTAGAATCTGGGTTCTACCCATTCTTTTTTATCTCTCGCCTTGTGCACAACGCGTTTAAACTTGACTCGGAGAAATTGGACTTTAACTTATCTGTTGAAACTCCGTTGGGTGAAACCTTCGTTACATCTACAGTTTATAAATCTTGCTTGATCCAAGTTAGCACTATCACATTACCTGTTGATTTTATCTCTTTAAAGATACTTGCTTTTGATGTGATTTTAAGAATTGATTCGTTAACCACTCATCATGCCAAAATTGATTATTTTCGTAAGGTTGTTAGTTTTCATATTCCTAACCAACCCGTTATACTTAATTCAACTAACTAAACCACTAAAATCACCACCGTCATATCAAGCCACAAAGCTATTCGTTTATTGAAAAGACGGATGTCAAGCTTTTTTAGCCCATGTTATGGATTTGAGCGAGACAAGTCGATTTGGATAATATTTCGTTGTTAGAGAATTTCGATGTATTTTGAAGAACTTCCCTGCTCTACCCCGTAGCGTGATGTCAATTCTTTATTGACCTTGAACCGCATACAAAACTCATTTCTAAAATCCCATATCGAATGACTCTATTGAACTTCAGGAGTTAAAAGTCCAACTACAAGAATTGTTAGACATCGGTTTCATTCTTCCTAAGACATCTCCTCGGGGTGCTCTGTTTTATTCAGTAAAGAAGAAAAAGACGGAGTATGCGACTTTGTATTGACTCATGGAGAATTAAACCATGTCACCATCAAGAATAGGTATCTCACACCTCGCATTGATGACTGTTTGACCCCGCTAAAGAGCACAATTCTTTTCAAAGATCGATCTTCGTTCTGGATATCATCACCTGAAGATTAAAACTGAGGATATTTCAAAGACTGCCTTTAGAACTCGGTACGGGCATTATGAATTCTTAGTCATGTCTTTTGGATTGACTAATGTTCCTGCTGCTTTTCATAGGTATGATGAACCGTGTATTCAAGGAATACTTGGATCAGTTCGTTGTTGTCTTTATTGATAACATCCTCATCTATTCCAAAAGTCGTGAAGATCATGAGCACAATTTGAAGCTGATACTTGAAAGGCTTTGTGAAAACAAGCTTTATGCCAAGTTGAAGAAATGCGAGTTCTGGCTTGAGAAAGTAGCATTCCTTGGGCACGTGGTGTCAAAACATGGAGTATCTGTTGACCCAATGAAGATTCAAGCAATACAAAGTTGGGGAGCAACCAAGTCGATGACCAAGATCTGTGACTTTCGGGCTTAGTGGTTATTATCGGAGATTCGTGGAAGGATTTTCTAGAATCGCCATCTCGATTAACTCGGTGACTCGAAAAGATACAAAATTCAGTATGGAGCGAGGAATGCGAGAAGAGTTTCCAAGAGCTCAAGAGGAGACTCATTTTTTCGCACTGTTTCGCAATATCATCTGGTTCGGATGGATTTGTTATCTACAACGATGCTTCGTGCAAAGGGTTAGGATGTGTTCTCATGCAACATGGGAAAGTCATGCTTTATGCCTCGCGACAACTCAAAGAATATGAGAGGAATTATCCTACTCATGATCTGGAGTTGGCAACAGTCGTATTCGCGTTGAAAATTTGGAGACACTACCTGTATGGGGAGAAAGTGGAGATCTATATGGATCATAAAAGCCTCAATTATTTCTTCACCCAAAAAGAACTCAATATGCGCAGAACGACGTTGACTTGAAATTATTGAAAGATTACGATCACACTATTCAATATCATCCTGGAAAAGCGAACGTAGTAGCTGACGCATTGAGTAGAAGATCATATGTGAGTACGAATGCGATATTGTCAACGCAAAGGTCCATTTTGTATGATTTGCAAAGGATGGAGGTAGAATTAAAGACTCCAGGGACCCACATTGTGACGCCCCCAAAATAGGTATACATCACCTATTACGAGTTGTCAATACATGGATGTAAAACAACTACAACTTTATTATTACAACAATAAAGCTGTGAGTTTGAATACAAATATTATCTTCAGATAATATCTATACTTAAATAAATCCTCATCACATTTATTGATACATTATTTTACAAAATGGTGAGGACTACTAAACAATCCTTTTAAAACCTTCATTCCATACCCGACTCGTACGTATTCGCTATATTCTCGCCTCCCGAGAAAAATGGAACAAAAAGGAAAAGGGTGAGCTCAACTAGCTCAATAAAGAATATTATGACTAAGATAATATAAAACAAATTATCGTTAGTCTTCAACAGGAAAAATATAATAGAATACAATAGACAACAAATTTTAAATCAATATTCGCAATGAAATAATAATTCATTAGAAGAGTTAAGTAGAGAATGCAAACTACTATCTTCTATGTATGAATTTAAAAGTTCATCGCTCATCTTTTATATCCTCGTAACATCAATCAATATACATCCGAATCAAATATTCATCTTTGCACTACTGAAGCCAAAGATATTCATCATTGGTCATGTTCATTTAAACACTGTTTCATCTTTGCACTACGGGCCAAAGATATTCTTCAGAAATCATTCATCTTTGCACCACAAAGCCAAAGATATTCTTAAGAAATCATTCATCTTTTGCACTACAAAGCCAAAGATATTCCATAATATCATCATTTAAGACCGAGGATGATGAAAAATATTTTTTTAAAGAAACGAATCCAGGTGAAACAAAATGACAAGGATTAAGGATTAAGGATTAAGTACTTGGTTTTATCCACGTCCAAAAATACCTCAAAAATAATCATAGTGGTGTAAAATTCAAGAATGATCAAAACATGGATACAATCGAGAGTTAGTATCCGAATAGATGTTTTAGACGAAAAGAAGAAATTTTATTTTTAAATGAATAGGTCAGATATCGTGAATAGTGCTTGAGTATCGTGAATAAGTAACTCGACACCAAAAGATAGAAATTCCACAAAAACATCTTCACGCTTCATGAATAGTACTCGTGAATAAGAACTCGTGAATAGTAACTCGTGAATAAGTAACTCATGAATAAAGAACCCATGAATAGTAACCCGACATGAAAAAGTTCTAAATTTGATAAAACTTCAGATCAACATTTCAAAGATAATGATATTGAAGAAATAATATCATTCTGAAAAAAAATAATATCCCTTACCTCGAAAGATCAAGATTTTAATTTAGAATCTACGTATATAAGGTCAAAGGAACTTGCACCGAATCTAGCAATACTCAAAGTATACTCAAAATACTCACAAGAATAACGCTCGATAATATATAGAGAGAAAACTTGATTTCGGTGTGATTTTCAATTCTAACCCAAGACCCTATTTATAGGAAAACGCTTGTAACACCAAAAGTTAGTAAAATTTAATAAAATAATAATATAATTAAACAAATTCAAGCCCACCTTAGACCAACTGAATTCAGCACATTTATATCACATGTGGGATTGCAAAAACGTTTTTCTTAAATAAAACAATTAAAACTTCCAAAAATCAATTATTTTGAACTTAACTTCAATAATCCATAATAAATAGCCCTTTCATCGAGAAAATTCGAATCTCGCGTGTTTTATAGGAATTTCAATTCTCTAAAACTTTGCAGAAGAAAGTTTTTCCAAATTTCAAATAGAAATTGACCGAAATCCACAAACAGACGATTTTATAAAGTTATAATCAAATTTCATCAATAAATGGGGTCCAACCGACATGTTTAACATGTTTTAAACATTTATTGCAACAAAAATACTCTTCCTCCTCAGATACTCATATATCTCACATTCGTTGTAAAAATATTACTGTTAATATATTATTAAAATAATATATTTAAATGAATTATTTTATCGTAAAAGATAAAATATTAATTTTCAACAATTGTCATTTTAAAATTTTCTCCATCTATATCCACATAAAATCAATATTTTCCTCATCATATAAATCAATAATTAATTATTCACAAATAATATTACAGAATCACAATATTGACAACCAGGCGGTTCAGGAAATAGGGGCTTCCAATAAGAATTTTTCTTCACTCATTACGCCGCAATTAGGTGACCAAACCTCTCTCCTTAGACGAACTTTCTAGACATTGCCAACAATGTTATCTAATAATATTATTCAGATAATATGAATTATTGCTTCGATAATGAAAAAATACCGTGTAATGACAATTATTGAAACAACAATGAATATAAAATATCAACGCAGAAGAATTATTAACTCAATAAAATATCGAAGCAAGAATTACTATAACCATTATTGAGTAAGTGCCTTCACGTAAGAATCAATAATTGGTGCAATACTGGTGGTGCTTCTTGTTTCAACAACGCGTATTAGTGTGTTTTAACCACCGGGTATTCCAACAAAGATAATTCAGCAGTAATAACTACGTAGTTATTTAAAAACAACTTATATTTGTCGTTTTCTTCATCCAATCGCTCAAGTTATGGGGCCCACACATGGTCGCTAGCTGGTCGTCGCATTTAATATTCCCCACAAAGATCTTAATATTCCACGACCAAAACTAATATTCCCAAGCGATAATAAATATTTTATATCCACTTGCTTATTTTGAAATATTTACGTATTTAACCCCTTAACTATCCACATTAATCAAATCAACCCTTACTATTTCAAAATAATAAATAAAGGAAATTCCTTTTTATTTAAAATTTTTGGTCTTACAACCTCCCTCCTTATGAAATTTCGTCCTCGAAATTGACGACGCACTGTGTTTGAAAAGGTGAGGATACCTCGCTTTCATTTTCGTTTCCAATTCCTGTGTCATTTCCTCTATAGCATGATTCCTCCACAAAACTTTAACTTGTGGTATGACCTTTTTGGCGTGTAGGACATGCTCCTTCCTATCCAAGATCTTGTGGTGTACCTCCTCATACGTTAAGTTCTCTCTTTATCTCGTCCTGGGTTTCTAACTCAATAACGTGGTTCGGGTCTTTCACATATTTACGAATGCGAGATATGTGAAACACATTATGAACACGAGACATACTTTGAGGTAACGCTTAAGTTTATAGGCTACATTTCTACTCTGGTCAAGAATTTGAAATGGACCAATAAATCGTGGATTGAGCTTTCCTCTCTTCCCAAATCTTGTAACTCCCTTCCGTGGAGCAACTCGCAACAATACATGATCCCACATTAAATTCCACGTCCTTTCGATGAAGATCCGCATAACTCTTTTGTCGATCTTTGTGGTTTGTATCACGTTGTCGAATCATTTGGATCTTTTCGGTGAGTCATACGTCTTAACTCGGGTCCCAACAATGTTGCTTCACCCACCTCATCCCAACAATATTGGAGAACGACATTTTAAATCCATATAATGCTTCGAATGGAGCCACACCTATACTTGCTTCGATAAGCTGTTGTTGTAGGAGAATTCCATCAATGGTAAATACTTATCCCAACTACCCTTTGAAGTCAGGACACGTAGTCTTAATAGATCTTCAAGAGTTTGAATATCCTCTCTCGATTGTCTCGTCCGTTTGGGGATGGTATCACCGAACTAAATCGCAAATCCGTGCCCATAGCTTTTGCAAGCTAACCCAAAATCTTGAAGTGAATCTTGGGTCACGATCCGAAACTATGGATACAGTATGCCATGCTAACTTCACAATCTCATTTACGTCATACTAGTAAGAAGACGTTCAAGTGAATAAGTCTCCCGACGGCAAGAAATGAGCGAGACTTGGTTAATCTATCAACAATAACCAAAATAGCATTGATGCCTTGAGAAACCGTAGGAAGACCCGTGTGAAATCCATGGTAATGTGTTCCCACTTCCATTAGGAATCTCAAGTGGTTGCAACGGACCCTTAAGTACTAGATGCTTCCGCTTTTACACATTGACAAGTTAAACACATTGAGATAAACTTTGCATCTCTCTCTTCATATTGTTCCACCAAAATGTATGTCGAAGATCACGATACATTTTAGTACTTCCGAGATGGATTGCAAATGGTGTATTGTGTGCCTCCATCATAATCTTGTTCTTCAAATCGAGTCGTTAGGAACACAAAGTCTAGAGTGGACTCAAGTATTCCTTCTTCATCAATTCTCGCCCTAATAGCTCCTTCTCAGACTTTCTTTCTTCTTCATACGCATCACCCGGATTCGGTATTGAAGCAACCTTAACTTTTCTATTAAAGTTGGCTCTGTCTACGTATACTTGACATCATCGCACTCGCTCCTCGCGATATGATCTTCTACTCAACGCGTCACCAAATTTCTCGATTTAACACTTAAGGGATGGTATTGAATAGTGTGGTCGTGTAGTCTTTCGATAGGCTCGGTACCAACGTCGCCGCCAGCGTGTTGAGTTCTTTTTGAGTGAAGAAAATCTTCGACTCCGATGCTGGCACCAATCTCTCTCTCTCCCAATAGCCAACAACGATCTGATTCTTGCTTGGGTCTGGTCTTTTATTGCCGCTGTTCAAATGGGTCAGCTCAAAGACCGTGTCGACGGCGCAAACGAACTCGCGTCGTTAGCTCGAGATAATAATCGAAACAAGAAAATCATAGTAGAAGAAGGCGGGATTGCACCGTTGCTAAAACTCTTAAAAGAATGCGCTTCTGCGGAAGCTCAAATTGCGGCTGCCACAGCTCTTTATAATTTAGGTACTGATCAGGAAAGGGTTCGGCTAATTGCGAGTGAGTTAGCAGTTCCGATTATAGTCCAAGCAATTGGTGAATCGCCTATGAGGGTTCGGGATGTATTAGTGAATTTGGTGGCCAGAATGGCAGAATTGGACGTCGACGTGCAGAAGGATTTCGCGAGAGAGAACGTAACTAGGCCATTGGTAACTTTGTTGGGTATGGATATAGTTGTGGATGAACCTAAGACTGCGTCAGGTAAGCCTACTAGTATACATTCACTTGTTCAGATAAATAAAGAAATGTTTAAGAATAGTTTTCATTCCAATTCTTCCTCCTCGTTGTATTCTGATGTGAGTAGTAGAGGTGGACGGAAGGAGAGAGAATCAGAGTCACCTGAGCTGAAACTTAAGCTTAAGATTGCTTGTGCTGGGGCGTTGTGGAAGTTATCCAAAGGGAGCTTGTTAAATAGTAGGAAAATTACAGAGACAAAAGCTTTGGTTTGTTTGGCGAATCTCATTGAGAAGGAGGGAGGCGAGTTGCAAATTAATTGTTTGATGACAGTGATGGAGTTGGCTGCAGTGGCAGAATCCAATGCCGATCTTAGACGAGTGGCTTTCAAGCCCAACTCCCCTGCTTTTGACAGTCCAGCATTGTTGATTCCTACTATAAAATCAATTGGGTTGTTGGCCAGGACTTTTCCTGCAAAGGAAACTCGAATAATTGGCCCTTTAGTAGCACAAGAATGCTGATGTAGCCACTGAAGCTGCTGTTGCATTGGGGAAATTTGTTTCACCAGATAATTTTAACTGCATGGATCACTCAAAGGCAATAATCGAGTTTAATGGGTGCCTCGCCTAATGAATCTGCTGAAGAGCAATGATAGGGGTCAGAAGCATGAACTTATATTGCTTTGCTACCTTGCGTTACATGTTGGAAACAGCCAAGCCCTTGAACAAGCGAGAGCATTGAGTGTGATTGAGGGGGCAGCTCGTTCTCCTGTGGTAGCTCAGTATCCTAATTTAAAAGAATTGCTTGCTAAGGCTGTAGACCATCTCACTCTTTATCAGGCTGGAGCGCATACCCATAGGCACTCTCATGCACCATAAATGTTGTTTTTAGTACTTCACCTTATACAAGTGTTTCTGCTTAGAACTACAACGTACTTCATGAAGATTCATCCGTTGTAACATGACGAACGGAGGTTCATGATATCTTTAGATGGTTGTTCATATTACTGATTAGTCATTTCCTGTAAATGGACTGATCCATTATCCTCACGGATAGAAGTAGATGCCTGGTGATTGTGTTTTTTTGTACTCAATTGAAATGTTTAAGAAGAACCAGTTTTTTCGTTCCCTCCCCATTGTTTTGTTCTCTCGCTCATTCAATATCTCACACACAAACACACACTTTAGTCAACATTCAACTGCACTAACTGGGAAGAGAGCTGAAAAGAAGGTTTGTGATTTTTTAACCAAGTTCTTAAATCCTTCACCGGAGATGTGGTAAATATTTTCAAACTGCTCATATCACTTTGATATTGTTCATACACTTGGTAAGTTGTACTTTAATTCATTTAAGCTCTTTACTGTTTTTCTTCTGTTTAATATATGTTTGAGCTATGTTAGCAATTGAAGCAAAGATACCACATGTAAAATACTTATCTTGCTTTCGAGGATAGAGCGTCTATTTCCTAGTTTGAGCCTACCTGGTGCAGTTCTTACTAATTATGTCCTTTTTTTATCCACAAAGAAAAAGAAAAGATCTCTTGTAGTAAGGATTTAGATTTTTTTTTCTTTTCTTACTATAAATGATATTAACGAGTATAATTATGATATCCTAGAGGTGAAAGTCTAAATATGGCAACTACTGAAGAGTGCTTTATCTCTGTTCTTTTGAAAGTAATCCCTGTCTACAGAGACATTTCTCTGACTTCAGTCCACATAGGTAATTAGGTATTTAGAAATGCATAACTATGCTGATATGACATTGTCTTCCCCTTAAACCAATCCATGTCCTCAATCCTCATGGATTTAACTGAAAGTTGGGGTAATTGATCCTGATCAAGTCTTCATCTTTCCATGTTGCATCTTCTGTAGTGTTGTTCTTCCATTGTATGAGGTATTGATGAATCACTCTGTAATTTCTGTATACCTTTCTTTGTCTTAGAACTCTGATGGGGCACCAAATCAAATGTTCCTTCTGGAGTTAATGAAGGAAGTTGAGTGCTTGCCTTATCTATGCCAATGTGTTTCTTGAGTTGAGAACGTGGAATGTGGGATGCACATCCTGGAAGTGCTTGGTAATTCTAATTTGTAGGCCACCTTTCCCACCTTTTCTATTACCTTATAAGGCCCATAGAATTTAGGACCAAGTTTCTTGCTGTTTCGTTTGGATACTGAAGTTTGCCTATAAGTTTGGAGTTTCAAGTATACCCAATCATCAACATCAAACACTCTTTCTATTCTTCTTTTGTCAGCATAAGTTTGCACCATTTCCTCCACTGCTGCTATGTTTGTTTGAGTAGTGGATGCAATGCTTAGATGCACCGGTTCATGTCCATGTAGAACCTGATAGGGGGTAGTTTTGAGGGATGTATGGTAGGTAGTGTTGAACCACCATTTAGCAATGGGTAGCCATACTCCATTGTTTGGGAACTTAACTGCACACATCTCAAGTACTGCTCTAAGCTTTGATTGATTCTTTTGGTGCATCCATCACTCTGAGGTGATAAGAGGTGCTTGTATGCAATCTTGTACCAACTATTTTGAGTAGGGTTTGCCAAAAGTCACTTAGGAAAAGGGGGTCTCTGTCACTTACTATGGAACTTGGGATTCCATGTAATTTGAAAATTTGTTCAAAGAATAACTGGGCCAACCTTTTAGCTGTTATTGGATGGCTGAGTGCTAAAAAGTGTGAATACCTGATGCATCTACTGTTACTACCCAAATAATATCATTTTCTTTGGATTTTGGCAATCCCCCGTTATGAAATCCATTGCTATGTCTCTCCACGGATGGTAGGAATAGAGAGAGGCTGCAACAATCCTGTGGTTTTTATACTCATGTTTAGAGCTTTAGCAGACTTGGCACTCAGAAACCCAACTAGTGATATTTTGTTTTATTACCTTCCAATAAAAATATTTTTCAACCCTATTTAGGGTAACCCCTGAACCTGAATGTCCTCCAACCCCTTTCTCATGCAGCTCCTCAAAAATTTGTCTCTTAAGTCCCCCTTGGAACCAATCACCCATTTTGCTTCTGTACTTTCAGAAGTCCTTGCTCTAACTCCCACTCATTTGACCCCATTTTTATGACTGCTATCTCAGTGATAGTTTGGACTATGTCCGCATCATTCTCATAGCTGTCAATGAGTTGTACCATCCATATAGGTTGAGCTATAGTCGGTTAAAGGCAAGAAGAGCTAGTGTTAGCAATATTAGTGTGTGTACCACCCTTTCCTAACAGAGTAATACTCTTTCCTTCTTGCTGGAAGGACATGGTTCTGTTGTCGAAGTTCATTTGTATTGTCCCCAACTGTTTCAACCAACTGGCCCCCAAAATGACATCCCATTGTGAGAGAGGAAGAATCCATAGAGGTGTATTGAAGGAGTGTTGTCCAAATTGCCAAGTGAAGGTAGGACACCAAGCTTGGCTCCATATTTTATGTCCATTTGGGAGAGTAATGCTTATGGTACTTATGGTTTGGATGTCACATTGTAGTAGCTAAGTTGTTTCTTCACATAGGAAACTCAAGGAACTGCCCCCATCAATAAGTATGGTGAGCTCCTTTCCATTGTGGAAGCCACTTACTACTCTTGTTTGGTTGGAGTTATTCCCTTTTATTTCTACCAGTGCTGCTGCAGTTTGAGACTCTTGACCATCCTTTTAGTGTCTTCCTTAATTCCCCCAATCAAGTTTCCTGTAAAGAACTCCTCACTGAGAATTGGTATTTTTTTTCCAGCAGTCTACCTTTATACCATTCAGACTAATCATAATATGAGTTAATATCTTTGACTTGTTTAAATCCCTTGAACTTCTCAAAAATGTTGCCAAGGCCAGATTCAGTGAATCTCAACACAAAAGCCTCAGAGAACAGCTTCCATGTTATTGCAGGTTTGCCCATCTTGTAGGATTTATACCAAGATCTTTGGATTCTACTTATGTTCATGATAGCAATAGACCCTATAGATGGAGAAAAACTCTCCGCAGTCTCTGACCTAACTCAATGCATCCTCTTCATCCTTATATACTGGGAAGGATAGTATATAGAAATGGGGAGCGGAAAAGAAGGGGAGGGAGAAGATCCATGCGACTCATTAATGGGGTTGCGCTCTCATGTTGGGACTTGGGTGATTCCAAGTGTTTTTCACCCTTAAAAAGTCAACTCTTAAAAGAGTCGAACCCTATGACCTCTCACTTGAGCTAACCGTAAGATGCTCGTGAATGATGTTAAGGCAAATTCTTGGTAGGATGGTCCTATGTAATAGTCGCAAGGTTTCATTGTCTTTCAAATGGGTTGCATCTGGTTTTTTCTCTTGTCCCAAAAAAAAATTAAAAAAAAGGACCGCATCCTTATTTTTGAATGCTAATTGATAATCTCATTAATCACACGAGATTGTGACAAGAAGGAACATTTGATTTGGTGCCCCAGAGTTCTAAGACAAAGAAAGGTATACAGAAATTAGAGAGTGATTCATCAATACCTCATACAATGGAAGAACAACACTACAGAAGATGCACCCCAGAGTTCATACATATTGACAAGAATAAAGCTACTTTGAAATTTAATACTAGTTCTTTGTCCTTCTAATTACAGGGTTGTTGGTTCAATGTTGGTGAAGTTATAGACAAAACTTGTGGACAAGATTCTCTCTCCATTCATCGTTTGATCTTTTATGGTCTAAACCCCACATTAGATTCATCAGATTAGTCATTTTCTCTCTTAAGTAGCCTTAAACCATGGAAAGATGTAGCTTGATTTTAGTATTCATTCCAATTCTATAATTGTAAAAAATTCTTCTATTTCAACCCTTAAAACTAATACAATAAGTGAAACATGGAATCCACAACTAAAAAGGGGAGATAATTTCAAAACTGTCTTTATTACCAAGTGAAAGAAGAGAGGAAAAGAAAGAAAGAAAAAAAAAACATAAAAGAAAAGGAACAACTAAAATATGCTCCCCTCAAACTTTCTGCAGAATCCTTGAGCTATCAACATCTGCGTTTGTTTGTTTGTTTGTTTGTTTGTTTGTTTGTTTATGCAGTGAGAAAATACTGAAATTTAGGGCCTAGCCTATATCTAGTGAAAGATATCCAGGTTTGCTCTAACAAGATTTTTTGAATGTGACATTAATGGATAAGATAACTGCTGTAGTCTTCTGAACTGTGAGTTTGAAGCTGTCCTCCTTCCCAGGGACTTGGCTGCAGTGATTTTTCAGATTTAATTCCACTGAATTAGAACAATGATTCCAACTTGTGATCAGCATCCCATGACAAGGTATGACCATTTTCCGCCATATTGTTCATCTGAAATCCGGGATTAGCAGTAGTGATGCCTTGAAGATCAAAATTTGGCATTGAAGTGAACCCAAAGTTGGGTTTGGCTTCAAACTGGTTTTGGTCATAGGACTCGTATGGTGTTTGTGTTTGCTGATATTGAGCCCAAGTATTGAAATTGTATCCAAGGGGATTCATTCTTGCTTGGAATTCGAGTAAAAATAGAGGATCGGTGACTGATTTTTGCTCCCCTGAAGCTCGTGTTAATACTCCAGTACCATTAGTGTTAAAAGATGTACTACTGCTCACATGAAATGGTTGTTCTTCTGTTTCATCCGAATTAGTTGATGCAATTTCATTAGATTGTAGTGAAGCTTTATTTGTACAATTGTCGACTCTAACTTCTGTTTCAATGAATGGCTTATGGGTGTTTGGATCAATACCTTGCTTCATTAGCTATTTCTTCAAACACGAGTTCCAGAAATTCTTTCTCGTTATCCGTTCTTCCGGGTAATTGTGCTGCAATTTGAGCCCATCTGCAATTTTCATTAAATACCAAATTTTTTTGAATACCCATTTCCAATTTTCCACCCCTAAGCTATGTTTGTTTATAAGAATTATACTTGAGATAAGATTATTAATATCAAGTGTCTTGTTTGTTTTCAAATTTAGACTGAGACTATTAATCTCGAGATTATAAAATGACTTAATAGTCTTGATATTATAATTATAATCTCGGGATTATAATCTTAGGATTAATAGTTTTGAGATTATAATCCTTACAAACAAACATAGTACTAGTAATCAAACTTTTGATTATTTTAACTCATTAATATATATATATATAATCAAATTTACCTGTTTCCCAGAACTTGGTGGAGACCAAGGATGAGATCCTCCTCTTGGTGGGAGAACATTCCTCTCTTAAGATCAGGCCTCAAGTAATTCATCCATCTCAGTCTACAACTCTTTCCACACCTTTGCAAACCTGCATGAACCACATATATATACATCAGAACTGTTACACACACACACATATGTATATTGCTGAGTGTCAGAGAATGTGAATTAGGGAGAGAAAATCTTACCGGCTAGTTGAGGAACTTTACTCCAGCAACCGACACCAAATCGAGTAATGTAATTGAATAGTTTCTCATCCTCTTCTGGTGACCATAAACATTTCCTCAACTTTTGCTTTATTACACAACAAGACTGGCGCCTCCCCATTTTATTTATTAGTAGGCAGCTGGAGGAACAAACTCTCTCATATATTGTTTGTGTTGCCAACAGTTTGTTGTATAAACAAATTAAGATGGTACGGTTTACAACTTAAAGTTAACAGTACTGTCGTGATAGCTTCAATGTTTCATGCTTGGAGATAATTAGAATATATAGACTTTAGAGTTACATATTATATATATATATATATATATATATATACATACATACATATAGAGAAAGAGTTGTTTAATAATGAATTTTTAGTGGACAGAATTAAGAACAACTTGTGTTGACTAAAAGAGGACCAAAAGAGAGAGAATCTTTCTTAGAATTCAAGTTTACAGGGGAGCTAGAGAGGTGAGGTAATCAACTAGATTTTACGCAAATCTTGTGCTGTTTTTGCATTAACTGTAATGGATTGGGGTTTAAGATGTCTCTATCTTTAAAAGGAAATTTAAGTTGAGATCAATTTATTATGATTGCAACTCTATAAACATGTACAGGAAGCTAATTCTCAAAACACACTTGCATATATTTTGTTATATACTATTATACTATACGCAAACAAACATATAAGAATCATACTATATATATATATATATATATATATATATATATATATATGTATGTGGGAAAAGATATGATACAATCACAGAAGACGAAAGTCGTATGGCTACAGCGTTAGCTGGATTATAACGATTTAGATTTCATCCGTCGCAATAAAAATTCTGAATTGCGACGATGGTTGAAACGGTTGATAATGAAATGCTTGGCTTCGATATTTGCATTTTCACCCAAACCTGTTTAAACCTTTTGCAAATTAGTAGTAGTAACAAAAAAAAATTACTCAATGTTGTTTTAAACTTCTTTTGGGTGCATTTGTTATATGTATATGAATATTATTTCCTTGTAATATTAAATTTGATTAATACTGTTAAAATCTTGTAGGCTTCTTTCAGAAAAATAAAAAAGTTTTACTCTGACAAATACTTTTGAAAAACCAAAAAATATAATTTTTAAATTTAACATTTTCTTGGTAAAGAAATGAATGTGGAAGCTACTTTTGAGAAATTTAGTTTTAAAAAAATGTTTTGAACCCTTTGGGAAGTAGTAGTATTTTTTAGTGTATTTCATAAGCTTCTATTATGAAAATACTCGTAGTTTTTGATGAAAAAATCAAATCAAAGACAGTACTCCTAAATCAAATAACTTTACTGTCCCATAAAGTGCAAAAACAACAGCACCGGCCATTGGAATGAGTCAATGATTGGTGGGGTCGATTCCATAGACGTTAACTTGACCGACAATTACACGTAAGACCATATAAAATTATATATGCTACTAGTACTAGTAGTAGTAGTAGTAGTAATTATATTTATTTAATTCTGGATAATACTTAAGACCATCCGAAAATACTACTAATATTTGTGCATGGTCTGTAAGTACTAATCGTTTAATTTTTAATATTAATATTATATTTAATATTATCATATAATTATTTTTTAAATATTTATGCACAATATTAAAACGAGTTATATTAAAAAAAACAAAAACTCTAAGTGTATATAAAAATTAGCTATGAGTGTATTAGAATTTTATCTATTTATATTTTGACCTCTAATAAAAGTAAAAATACAAATAGGTAAAATTTAAATATACTCATATCCACACCTAGAAGATCTCATTAAAAAAACGAGGGAGTATTAATGTACTATCTCCGTCCCAAAGTTATAAGCTGATTTTTTATTTTGAAATTTTCCAATATATAAGCTGCTTACTATTTATAAAATTTAGTTAGTTCATTATTTTACTTTTATGCCCTTATAATAAATATTCAACCATTACTCTTTTTTTGAAGAAACAACCTTCAATGTCATTTTTTTTATCACTACATTTAATGTTGTTGTATTAACAATTTTAAACAGTTTTTGTATAGTGATAGACTTTACTCTTTACTGTTTATCCTTGAAACAAAAATTATTCCTTAAGAAATAACAATAGCTGCTGGTATAAATATAATGGTACGTACTACAGTACTACTACATGGGAAAATAAAATAAATTCATCTCAAAGAATAAAAACTAAACTAAAATACTATTTTATTTTATACGTTTTAAATTATTATTGACTTTTAAAATATTTTTTAAAATTTAAAATTGAGATAATTTAAATTTTATATTTTGAAACTACTCCATGGAGTGTAATAAAGTTAGCGCCTGGGCTTTGGCGGATGAAGCTACTCGAGGTTTTACCTCATGAGTGCAACTTGGGTGAAACCCTCCTCTCCTCCCCCCCCCTCCTCCCCCCCCTCCTCCCGCCTACCTCCTCCCTCCTCCGCCCCCACCGCCTCCCCGCCTCCCCTTCCATCCACCCCTTTCTCCTCTCCCTCCTCCCCCCTTCTCCTCCTCCGTCCGCCCACTTCCACCCAGGTTCATTCTCCACCTCCACCCAGAATCAAACAGTCAATACGTTAGTAAATCTAATAGTCATGTAGTTGGTAGCCAAACATTTAGATAAGGTAACCAATTCAATTTTATTTGATTACCTATTTATTTTGAATGTGATGGGTTAGTAACCAAACTTCATGATTGGTTACCAAACTTTTCGATAAAGTAACTAATTCAATTTTATTTGATTACCATTTTTATTTTAAATGTGATGCGGGTTGGTAGCCAAACTTCTTATAAAGGTAAACATTTTAATTTTTGTTGGTAACCAAATCGTAAAAAAAATCGAGAATAACAACTCTGGCATGCATGCATACATGATATAATGGCAGCAATGCATTTACAATGACGATATAGCGGCGGCAAGAAAGTGAGGAGGAGGATGATGTACAATAACTCCTTCATAATTTTTTTTTAATTTCCTCATTTTGATTTGAATTTTGAATTATGGATTTGAAATTGTTGTTAGAGACAAGATTTGAATTTGAATTTGAATTATTAGTTATCCTTGATTTTAGGTTTCCTTATTAATGTGAATTGTACTATTTTTATAATAATTACATTCTTTTTGTAATTATTTAGTTGATGCATTTTTTTTGTAATTACTTTCTATTTGTTGTATACTTATGTAAAAGACCCTTTTAAATAAGCGTATACGTTATGGTCCATATGAAAACATGGGCTGATATATATATATAGGGTTCTTTATATAAGTATACAACAAATAAAAAGTAATTACAAGAATAGTGCATCAACCAAATAATTATATTAACAGTGAAAAACTATATAATAATATCAACAATAGTGCAATACACGTCCTTATATCCAATGCAACAAAAAAAAAACCCTTAATTCAAGGAGAAAACTACTCCACTTAGATTGACAGTTACCAACTAACCCAAATACTCAAAAATCACGTCGCCAACGACGAAGAACAAAAAGAAAACTTCATAGATGATTTTCTTCGTCCTCAACCATTCACTGTTATCATTTTCTCTCTTCCTCCTTCTCTTGAACCTTCTTCCTTCCGACCTCCTCATTCTCTACTACAACCATGTCCACGTTTATACCAAGGTAACCAATAAAAAATAGAACACTGCATAGGAAAGAGAGAGATAAGAGAGTGATGTGTAATGTAATATTGATAACCAAACCTTCGTACCAAGGTAACTGTGAGACCCCAGATTTTATAAATAAAGATTTAAATTTCTCGAAATATTTTTTTATATTATGGTGTGAATTTGAGATAGTGTTATAGTTATGGGTAGTATTTGAAAATTTTGCAAAGTATGCAAGTTGTTATAAATATTCGTTTGGTCGGGGAATATTCTTTTTATCGGGAATATCCGATGACGGCACAATCATTAGTGGACCCCATAATGAAGTGTTGTCGTAGTTAGAAAAGCGACAAAATTATTTTATAGAAATAACGCTGAGAGGTTTTACCATTAATCTTTGTTGAACTACCCGGTAGTAAAAAAGTACGATGTCTGGCGTGGTTGCATAAGTAGCACACGGTATTGATTATTGATGCTTACGTAAGAAGTCACTCGGTTATCTTGCATTATTACACTGAATTCTTTGATCATATCTCTCATATTATTGATCCAATTATTGTCACGATGATTATGTGCATAATATGTTATATTATTAAATTAATAATTGAGACGACAAAGTTATTCATATTATTAAATTGCAATATTTACAATGTCAGAAGTTCATCGAGGAGAGGTTTGGTCACCTAATTGCGGCATGATAGGGAGAAATCCTTATTGGAAAGCCCCTCTTTCTCAGGAGCGACACGGTTGTTAAATATTGTGAGTTATGATATTAATGATAGATAAGTTCGTGTTGATTAAAGATGAATTTGATAGTTCCATTGTGTTAAAATTATTTGTGTTAGTGAAAATTGACATTTATTTCGATAATAATTGATGTCCGGAGGTTATATTGTTCAATCGGTATTTGGGAAACTTTTCGTGTTTGAGAGTTACTTATTCACGAGTTACTATTCATGAGTTTTAATAGTAACTTGACCCTTGACTTTCAAGAGTTATTATTTTCTTTGATTGTTCCAAGAGTTAATTACCCCTTCGCAAATAGTAGTTGCCTCTTCAATATTACCAAGATTCATTTTGACCCTTCGTTAAGACCAAGAGCCACTCTTAGTTTTTCTATAAATAGAAGCTCATTCCTTCATTATTTCTTACGAATTAATTGAAACTCTAGAGAGAGAAATTATAGAGAGAAACTATAGAGAGAAAATTATGGAGAGAAAGAAGAAGAGTATTCTGCTACTTCACTATTTTTATATCCAGTTTCTTTTACGGTAAGGGGTGTTATTCTTTCTTATTCATGAAGAAAACTTCTGTTATTCCATTCTTTATTATTACATTGGAATAACTTTTGTAAAAGTGGCATACCCTATACATAACCTTGTACATGTGCATACCCTATACTTGGTGAAATCCTTATGTTATTCCATTGTTTATTATTACATTGGAATAACTTTTAATACATCAAGCACCGCATACATGGTCATTCCAGGTACGTACGTAAATTTCGAGGGCGAAATTCCATAAGGAGGGGAGATTGTGAGACCCCAGATTTTATAAATAAAGATTTAAATTTCTCGAAATATTTTTTTATATTATAGTGTGGATTTGAGATAGTTTTATAGTTATGGGTAGTATTTGAAACTTTTGCAAAGTATGCAAGTTGTTATAAATATTCGTTTGGTCGAGGAATATTATTTTTGTCGGGAATATCCAAATGCGGCAAGCACAATCATTGGTGGACCCCATAAGGAAATACGATGTCGTAGTAAGAAAACGACAAAAATATTTTATGGAAATAACGGCGGATGTTTTACCATTAATACTGTTGAACTACCCGGTAGTAAAAAATCGATGTCTGGCGGTGGTTGCGTAGTAGCACACGGTATTGATTATTGATGCTTACGTAAAAGTCACTCGGTTATCTTTGCATTATTGCTACTGATGAATTGCTACATCATATCTCTCGTATTATTGATCCAATTATTGTCACGATGATCGTATGCATAATATGTTATATTATTAAATTAATAATTGAGACGACAAAGTTATTCATATTATTAAATTGCAATATTTACAATGTCTAGAAGTTCTGTCAAGGAGAGGTTTGGTCACCTAATTGCGCGCCAATATGGAGAAATCCTTTGGAAGAAGCCCCTCTTTCTGAGGAGCGACTTTGGTTGTTAAATATTGTGAGTTATGATATTAATGATGGATACGTTCGTGTTGATTAAAGATGAATTTGATAGTTCCATTGTGTTAAAATTATTTGTGTTAGTAAAAATTGACATTTATTTTGATAATAATTAATGTCTGGAGGTTATATTGTTCAATCGGATATTTGGGAAACTTTTTGTGTCGGAGTTGCTATTCACGAGTTACTATTCATGAGTTTTAATAGTAACTTGACCCTTCAGCTTTCCAAGAGTTATTTGCCTCTTCGGTGTTCCAAGAGTTAATTACCCCTTCGCAAATAGTAGTTGCCTCTTCAATATTACCAAGATTCATTTTGACCCTTCGTTAAGACCAAGAGCCACTCTTAGTTTTTCTATAAATAGAAGCTCATTCCTTCATTATTTCTTTACGAATTAATTGAAACTACAGAGAGAAATTATAGAGAGGTTTATAGAGAAAATTATGGAGAGAAAGAAGAAGAGTATTCTGCTACTTCACTATTTTTATATCCAGTTTCTTTTACGGTAAGGGGTGTTATTCTTTCTTATTCATGAAGAGAACTTCTGTTATTCCATTCTTTATTATTCTGTTGGAATAACCTGTAAAAGTGGCATACCCTATACATAACTTTGTGATGTGGCGTACCCTATACTTGGTGAAATCCTTATATTATTCCATTCTTATTTATTACATTGGAATAACTTTGTATCTGTGGAATCCCCTATACTTGGTGATCTTCTTCCGTTATTCCATTCTTTATTATTACATTTGGAATATTATATGCGTGTGTTTTACAGGACTGGTTCCATTGTTTATTATTCGCATTTATTATTACATTTGGAATATCACATGCGTATGTGTTTTTTACAGGACACAGTTCCATTGTTTATTATTCGCATTTATTATTACATTTGGAACACATCTGCTTGGTGTGAATTTCACGACTGGTTCCGTTATTATTATTTTGTTGGAATAACATACATGCTGAAGCCTTACTGCATGCGTGGTGATTTTTTTTGTTGTTATTTCATTCCTTATTATTACATTAGAACATCCCATCGATTGTGAATTTCACGACACGGTTCCGTTATTATTATTCTGTTGGAATAACCTGTCTATGCGAAGTACCGCATGCATGGTGATATCTTTTGTTATTCCATTCGGTATTATACTCAGTTGATTAAAATTTTGACTTCTATACTCCATGAAATTAGTGGAATATCCTTGATATTTGCGCTTCATCCAGTATCTTTTCATGGAAATATTCTTCTGAGCATTCTTGAATTTTACTCTACAAAGAAGTATCATGTTGACAATTTGGACGTTATTGGTTCTTGGATAAATTAATTCTTGAACTTGTTTTATTGAATTATTATGTCATTGTCATCATCCTCATATTATATTATGTTGAAAGTCATCTTTGGCTTACGTGCATAGATGGACTTAGTATGATTATGACCAGGGATCATTCGGTATAATCATGACCTGTTATAAATAATGTGATAAAAGTCCTTAGTGACCTGTAATGCATTGATGAATAGTTTTTGGTATGATTATGACCAGGGTTTATTCGGTATAGTCATGACCATTGATGATTTAATGAAAATCCTTGATCGTAAGTATAGGGATGATTAGATGTGGTGGTTTATTTATTGTTGAGTCTCGTGATAAAAATTGATGAAAACCTTTTAAAACCTAAAAGATAGTAGACTTTATTCTCTCTTGACTCTTTTAATGGATTCGTATATTCATTGCAGTTAAACTTGATGTCTATTGTATATTATCAGTTTAACATTGTTGAAGACTAATGATAATTTATTCTGTATTATCTTAGTCATAAAATTTCTTACTGGGCTAGTTGAGCTCACCCTTTCCTTTCTTGTTCTCTTGAAATGAGAATATATTTTGGGACGAGTCGGGGAACGGAGTGACAGTCCAGATGATAGCATTAGTAGTCCTCACTATTCTGTTAAATAGTGTGATAATAAATGTAACGAGGACTGAATTTGAGTTTGTATACTGTCTATGAGGACTCCATTGAGAATGGATATTGTCTAGAAGGCAGTATTCTTGTTTAAACTCTCAGTTTATGTTTTGTCGTATTTTTTACGGACAATTTGTATAGTTAAATTTGTATTTGTATTGTGTACCATGTATTTGGCGACTCAAGATGGGTGATTAATACCTAATTTTGGGGGGCGTCGCGGTTGGTATCAAAGCTTAGGATATGATCCACAGCTAAGATGTGAGATAAGAACTAGGAGGGAGAGATGGGGAATTCCTTATTTAGTATGACCTACCTAACTTTATTTGGTATTTAATTGGTCGATCGGTGTATAGGGATAATATGTGACATGTTAATTAACCCCTTGTTTTGTGGCGATATTTGAAAATGGCATCAAGAAAATGTTGAGATAAGCAATGGAGACACGGAGACCGTTGAGTCTCCACAGATCAATAATCGGGATAATAATGCGACGAGGATGGCGATAATCCTCCTATAAACAACAACACCGATCAAATCGAATAATGAGCAATGATACGTTTAGGAGCTTTTTAGAATTCATGCGACATCGGTGAAGGCTCTCATTCATAATAATGCAGGTAAAAATAATGGCAACCCACGGTCAGTCACCGCTAAACAGTTCAAGGAGCTGGGACCACCGGAGTTTATGGGAAAGCCAGAACCACTTAAGCCGGAAACGTGGTTAAAGCAGATGACTAAGATATTTGATGTCTTGGGATGCTCACGAGGAGCAAAGGTTCCCTTTTCCACCTTTATGTTGCGTGAAGAAGGCGGATCTTGGTGGAAATCAGTAAAGCATACCTTGACTGGCCCACTTTCAAGATGTCTTGGGATAAGTTCTAAGAGCTATTCAACGACAAGTACTTTCCCGAAAGTATTCGTCATATGAAGGAGGTGGAGTTCATCAAGCTGGAGCAAAATAATATGACTGTGTCGCAGTACGAGTCTAAGTTTGCCGAGTTGTCTCGGTTTGCATCCCATTTGGTCGATAATGAGGAGCGAATAACGCGAATTTTTCTAAGAGGTTTGAAACCCAATATACGTCAATACCTCATTTCTCACAAACTTTGTTTATATTCAGATGTGGTGAATAAGGCTCAGTTATTGGAGCGCGATAATGAGTCGGCCTGACAACCAAAAGCGACCAACAACAACACGATAATAATCATACCGGTGGCAGCGATCATCGGAACAATGATAACCATCGTTGGGGAAATTATCATGCCAAGAATGGTAACCATTTCGGTGGTAATCATGGCCAGGATAATAGGAATGGGAATTTCAAGAAGAGAAAATTCAACAATGATGGAAAGATGTCGACACTGACACGTTATTATTAAGGAAGGAGAATGACCACTATCATATGTTTCAAATGCGGAGGGAGGGACATATCGGTCAAGCTAGCGATCAGTCAAAGCATGTTATAATTGTGGAAAAGAAGGTCACTTAACCCGATTTTGTCGTTCATCGAAGACAAGTTCAGCTAGGATGGAGGCACCAAAGACCGTTCCTGAAAAGTCAAAATCGGTAATGTAAGGGAGAGCGTTTTTTGTGACTTCTCAAAAAAGCGAGTAACTTTGAACGAAGTTTAGCAGGTTAGTTAATTATAAATTGCGAAGTCTATACCTTATAAGATACCGGTTCTACCCATTATTTTATCTCTCTTGCTTGCGTTCAACGTTTAAATTTGACTCCGGAGAAGTTAGACTTTGACTTATTGGTTGAAACTTCGTTAGTAGGAGCCTTCGTTACCTCTCTTTGTTTTTAAATCTTGTTTGATTCAAATAAACACTTTCACGTTACCTGTCGATCTTATCTTTTTGAAAATACTTTCTTTTGATGTGATTTTAGGAATCAATTGGTTAACTACTCATCATGCTTTTCGTAAGGTTGTTAGCTTTTATATTCATAACCAACCTGTTGTGCGAATTCAAGTAACCAAACCACTAAAGTCAATCATTGTCATATCAAGCCATAAGTAAAGAGCCCCGAACCTTTCGTTGTTGACTTCCTTGTGTGGAATACACTGGGGCCAGACTTTCTATAGGCGACATCGTGAATAAAGATGGCAAGTTGATAAGTATCATTGTGAGGTGCTATCTAGGTTAAGGGATAGAAGTCACAGTTGGTATCAATGTGACGTACTATCTAAGTCTTGGATGAGAATCACAGTTTTGAATGATATTTCTATTATTAATAAATTTATTGGCATATTCTTGAAGACTTCTTAGCCTACTTAGAGCGTGAAATCGAATTTTGTATTGACCCCGATTACAAAACCCATTTCTTAAACCCTCAAATATTTCTTGACTAAAATGAGCAGGTTTCGTGGATTATGATGAAAGTCATAATAAAAGCATTGGACTAATAAAAATCATGGGTATCGTGGTATTAGTAAGTTTTATGATGAGTTATGTTGGTTAGTATGTGAAAACATGAAAGTTTCTTAGAAATCACAAGGAGTTGAAAATCAGATTTTTGGTGAAAAACGGAACATGAAATTCAATTGACCATATCTCCTAATATATTTTGTATTTTTCAGTGTGGTCAAGTCCTAGAGTTAGATCTATGAGTTTTGTAGCATCTCTAAGTGGAATCACTGCAAAAGGAGTTGTAGATTTTCCTGTGGACTGATTTTAGCAAAGGAGTCAAAAGCTGGAAATTCCAAAAAAGCTACTGATCTTATTTTTAAAAGGGAATTTTCGGCCACTTAATTTATGAGAAAAATTCTGGCCTTTTGGGACATGAAATTATATGGTATAAAGAACATCTTGTCCAAAAATGAGCTCATTCTGACTTAAAATGAGCAAGTTATGACCATTTCAATATTTAGGTTTTTTTGACGAAAAATGCTATAAGCGGAGTTACAGTAACTCAGATGACCATGAAATTTAAAGCTGGAAGCTCACATTAACATGTGTAAGATCCTTCCAAGATTTGGGAATTTTGGAGTTAAACTTGAGGTAGCTAATTTCTTAAGGAATTAATTAGAAATTGATTTTTGAAAAATAGTAAATGAATTTTAAAAATTCCAAGAAAAAATATATTTTATTATGGAACTATATTATGCTAAATCCCAGAAAAGAAATATTTTTGGAACTGATTTGGTATTTTCATGAAAATAATCTAGTTATGAGTAAATGAGTTAAATATGTTATGTAAAGTAACAAAATTAGAAAATAGGATTTTTTATGGGTAGGGAATCCTATATAGAGTATATGCATATTTTTGATGAGGATTTGATCATTGGGGATGATATCTTATGAGTATGGCATTTTGAATGATTAAATGCATTATATGGTAAAAGCGTAAATAATTGAAATAAATTATTTATAAGTTTAAGAAGTGATTAAAATATTGTTATAATATTAATGATATTAGATTATGAGATTATTAAGTGATTGATAACATTGGAATATTCTTAAACCTTGGATAAATTATATTATAAATGTTTAATATTTATCTTTTTTTATCTCGTTTGATTGATTATTTATATCATTATCATAATCCTCATGCTTATATTGTGTTGAAAGT
The DNA here is from genome assembly GCA_020205615.1 of Panax quinquefolius. NCBI lineage: Eukaryota > Viridiplantae > Streptophyta > Magnoliopsida > Apiales > Araliaceae > Panax > Panax quinquefolius. The sequence continues at coordinate 169,268,688 of CM035153.1, read as the reverse complement.
CATACGTGGCTTACGTGCATAGATGGACTTGGTATGATTATGACGAGGATTATTCGGTATAATCATGTAGTAATGTTACAAATGATGTGGTAAAAGTCATCTTTTGGTAGTAGTGCATAGATGGACTTGGTATGATTATGATTAGGATTATTATTCGGTATAATCGTGGCCAGTAATTGAAAGCACGAATATCCTTGGCCCGTGTAGTGCATGGATAATTCGTGGTCGTGATACTATTAAGTCGAGTCTCAACATTATTGGTTTTCTAGTTGTATATATATCTTTGGCTGTAGTGCAAAGATGAGCTATTAATTATTAGTTATCTGATTTGATTTCAGTAGTGCAAAGATGAATTGTTAATGAATTTCTTTGGCCGGATTACAAAGACGAATTTAATGTTTTCAACGATAAAGGTATTCAAGGTATCCTCACCTCTTTATCATTCCAGGTACGTACGTAAATTTCGAGGGCGAAATTTCATAAGGAGGGGAGATTGTGAGACCCCAGATTTTATAAATAAAGATTTAAATTTCTCGAAATATTTTTTTATATTATAGTGTGGATTTGAGATAGTTTTATAGTTATGGGTAGTATTTGAAACTTTTGCAAAGTATGCAAGTTGTTATAAATATTCGTTTGGTCGAGGAATATTATTTTTGTCGGGAATATCAAATACGACCAAGACAATCATTGGTGGACCCCTAGCGAAATACGATCGTAGTAAAGAAAGCGACAAAAATATTTTATGGAAATAACTATGGATGTTTTACCATTAATATTGTTGAACTACCCGGTAGTAAAAGTACGATGTCTGGCTGTGGTTGCATAAGTAGCCTTGCGGTATTGATTATTGATGCTTACGTAAGAAGTCACTTTCGGTTATCTTGCATTATTACTTCTGATAATTCTTTGCATCATATCTCTCATATTATTGATCCAATTATTGTCACGAAGATCGTGTGCATAATATGTTATATTATTAAATTAATAATTGAGACGACAAAGTTATTCATATTATTAAATTGCAATATTTACAATGTCAGAAGTTACATCGAGGAGAGGTTTGGTCACCTAATTGGCGCGCGATATGGAGAAATCCTTATTGGAAAGCCCCTTCTCACAGGAGCGACTTTGGTTGTTAAATATTGTGAGTTATGATATTAATGATGGATACGTTCGTGTTGATTAAAGATGAATTTGATAGTTCCATTGTGTTAAAATTATTTGTGTTAGTAAAAATTGACATTTATTTTGATAATAATTAATGTCTGGAGGTTATATTGTTCAATCGGATATTTGGGGAACTTTTTGTGTCGGAGTTGCTATTCACGAGTTACTATTCATGAGTTTTAATAGTAACTTGACCCTTGACTTTCCAAGAGTTATTTGCCTCTTGATTGTTCCAAGAGTTAATTACCCCTTCATGAAATATAGTAGTTGCCTCTTCAATATTACCAAGATTCATTTTGACCCTTCGTTAAGACCAAGAGCCACTCTTAGTTTTTCTATAAATAGAAGCTCATTCCTTCATTATTTCTTACGAATTAATTGAAACTCTAGAGAGAGAAATTATAGAGAGAAGCTATAGAGAGAAAATTATGGAGAGAAAGAAGAAGAGTATTCTGCTACTTCACTATTTTTATATCCAGTTTCTTTTACGGTAAGGGGTGTTATTCTTTCTTATTCATGAAGAGAACTTCTGTTATTCCATTCTTTATTATTACTGTTGGAATAACTTTTGTAAAAGTGGCATACTACTATACATAACTTTGTATCTGTGGCGTACCTATACTTGGTGAAATCCTTATATTATTCCATTCTTATTTATTACATTGGAATAACTTTTATATCTGTGAATCCCCTATACTTGGTGATCTTCTTAGTTATTCCATTCTTTATTATTACATTTGGAATATTATATGCGTGTGTTTTACAGGACTTTGGTTCCATTGTTTATTATTCCGCATTTATTATTACATTTGGAATATCACATGCGTGTGTTTTACAGGACTGGTTCCATTGTTTATTATTCATTTATTATTACATTTGGAACATCTGTCGATTGTGAATTTCACGACACTGGTTCCGTTATTATTATTTTGTTGGAATAACTTTCGTCTACATGCGAAACCTTTGCATGCATGGTGATTTTTGTTGTTATTTCATTCCTTATTATTCATGTTGGAACATCCTGCCGATTGTGAATTTCACGACTTTGGTTCCGTTATTATTATACATTGGAATAACTTACATACATCTGCAATCTGCGTACGTGGTGATATCTTTTGTTATTCCATTCGGTATTATACTCGATTGATTAAAATTTTGACTTCTATACTCCATGAAATTAGTGGAATATCCTTGATATTTGCACTTCATCCGATATCTTTTCATGGAAATATTCTTACGAGCATTCTTGAATTTTACTCTACAAAGAAGTATCGTGTTGACAATTTGGACGTTATTGGTTCTTGGATAAATTAATTCTTGAACTTGTTTTATTGAATTATTATGTCATTGTCATCATCCTCATATTATATTATGTTGAAAGTCATCTTTGGCTTACGATGCGTGCATAGATGGACTTAGTATGATTATGACGAGGATCATTCGGTATAATCATGACCGTTATAAATAATGTAATAAAAGTCCTCGGTGACACTGTAATGCATTGATGAATAGTTTTGGTATGATTATGACGAGGTTTATTCGGTATAGTCATGACCATTGATGATTTAATGAAAATCCTTGATCGTAGTACGGGGATGATTAGATGTGGTGGTTTATTTATTAAAAGTGAGTCTCGCGATAAAAATTGATGAAAACCTTTTAAAACCTAAAAGATAGTAGACTTTATTTCTACTTGACTCTTTTAATGGATTGCATATTCCGATTTGAGTTAAACTTGATGTCTATTGATATTATCTGTGAGACCCAGATTTTATCAATAAAGATTTAAATTTTGTGAAATAATTTTTAATATTATGGTGTGAATTTGAGATAATATTATAGTTGTGGGTAGTATTTATAAATTTTGCAAAGTATGCAAGTGGTTATATTATATTCGATTGGTGGGGAATATTCGGTTTAGCGAGGGAATATTCAGATAACTACTCAATCATTGGTGGACCCCACAACACAATTATTGTCGGATTGAAAACTACAAAAATATTTTATTGAAATAACATGGAAGTTTTCTAGTTGATCTTTGTTGAACTACTTTCGGTAGTAAAATACGATGTCGTGTGGTTGCATAGTATCACACGGTATTGATTATTGATGCTTATGTGAGAAGTCACTCGGTTTGATTCCATTATTGTCGATTAATAATATGAATTATTATAGCGATAATGACGTTTTGTTTTATTCAGTATATTAACGTAATAAAAGTAAACATCTTTTATATAAAATGAATACTTTATTAAAGTTATTCTATAAATAGAATATATTATATTTTATTATGCATAGTGTTGCGTAGTATTTTGCATAGTGTTTGCATAGTAAAATGTTTTTATATAAATAGAATATATTATATTTTATTTAAAAGATTTTGCTTTTAAATATGGACCGTCCGATTAAAGTAAATCAATCTGGAGATGAATTCATGGATTAATTACTATGCATTCTATTTTCCTATAAATGAAGCTCATTCCTTCATTATTTTCTTACTTAATTCAACGAAACTCTGAAAGAGAAATTATAGAGAGAAGCTATAGAGAAAATCTATAGAGAGAAAGAAGAAGAGTATTCGGTACTTCTTTACTTTGATATCCGATTGTCTTTTTACGGTAAGGGTATTATTTGTTGTACGTAAGGGATATTATTCGTTTGTATTCATGAAGAGAACTTCAGTTATTCCATTCTTTATTATTCTGTTGGAATAACCTGTATACGCGGCATACCCTATACTTGGTGAAATCCCTCTGTTATTCCATTCATTATTATTCTGTTGGAATAACCTGTAAAAGTGGTATACCTTATACATAACCTGTATATGCGGCATACCCTATACTTGGTGAAATCCTTATGTTATTCCATCCTTATTTATTACATTGGAATAACTTTGTATCTGTGGAATCCCCTATACTTGGTGATCTTCTTACATTATTCCATTCTTTATTATTTTGTTGGAATATCATGCATGTGTTTTTACAGGACACGGTTCCATTATTTATTTTTCCGCATTTATTATTCTCGTTGGAATATCACATCGTGTGTTTTACAGGACACGGTTCCATTGTTTATTATTCAAACATTTATTATTACGATTGGATCATCCTGTCGGTGTGAATTTCACGACTTTGGTTTAGTTATTATTATTCTGTTGGAATAACTCGTCATACATCGAAGTACCGCATGCATGGTGATTTCTTTTGTTATTCCATTCTTTATTATACCCGGTTAGTTAAAACTTTGACTTCTATACTCCATGAAATTAGTAGAATATCCTTGATATTTGCGTTTCATCCAATATCTTTTCATGGAAATATTCTTACGATCATTCTTGAATTTTACTCTACAAAAGCAAGATTTGTTGACAATTTGGACGTTACTAATTCGGATAAAATAATTCTTGAACTTATTTTTATTGAATTATTATGTCATTATCATCATCCTCATGATATATTATGTTATCTTTGGCTTACGTGCATAGATGAACTTAGTATGATTATGACCAGGGATCATTCGGTATAATCATGGTTTGTTATAAATGATGTGATAAAAGTCCTCAGTGGCCTGTAATGCAGTGATGGATAGTTTTTGGTATGATTATGACCACGGGTGATTCGGTATAGTCATGACCATTGATAATTTGATGAAAATCCTTGACCGTGGTATAGGGATGATTAGATGTGGTAGTTTATTTATTAAGCTGAGTCTCAGCGATAAAAATTGATGAAAACCTTTTAAAACCTAAAAGATAGTAGATTTTATTCTCTACTTGACTCTTTTAATGGATTGCATATTCTCTGCTGCAGATTAAACCTGGTTATCTATTGTATTTTATCGGTTTAACACTGCTTCAAGGCTAATGATAATTTATTACGCATTATCTTAGTCATAATATTTCTTCTTGGGCTAGTTGAGCTCACCCTTTCTTTCAACGTTTCTCTTGTGAAATGAGAACATACCGGGATGAGTCGGGGAGCGGAGTAATGGTCTAGAGGATAGCATTAGTAGTCCTCACTATTCTGTGAAATAGTGTGATAATAGTTGTAATGAGGACTCCTTTTGAGTTTGTATAATATCTAGTAGACAATATTTGTATTCAAACTCACAGTTTATGTCGTATTGTACACGACAGTTATATTAGTAAGTTGTATTTGAATTTATGTACCATGTAAGTGGCGACCCAAGATGGGTGACGTATACCAAATTTTGGGGGCGTCACATTATCAGTTTAACATTGTTGAAGACTAATGATAATTTATTCTGTATTATCTTAGTCATAATATTTCTTCTTTGGGCTAGTTGAGCTCACCCTTTCCTTCACCGCTCTTCGTGAAATGAGAATATATTTGGGGACGAGTCGGGAAGCGGAGTGACGGTCCAGATGATAGCATTAGTAGTCCTCACTATTCTACATTAAATAGTGTGACAATAAATGTAACGAGGATGAATTTGAGTTTGTATATTTGTCTATGAGGACTCCATTGAGAATGGATATTGTGCAGAAAGCGGTATTCTTGTTTAAACTCTCTCGGTTTATGTTTTGTCGTATTTTTACGACAATTTGTATAGTTAAATTTGTATTTGTATTGTGTACCATGTATTTGGCGACTCAAGATGGGTGATTAATACCTAATTTTGGGGGCATCACAGTAATCAAACATTTATACCAAGGTAATCAAACCTTTATACCAAGGTAACCAAATCTACCTCAACACCTGCAGTATAAATTTGTTACCTTGGTCTAAAAGTTTAGCAACCAATTTGATGAAGGTTTGGCTACTAATTGTATCACATTAAAAAAAACCAGAGATTGATCCTAAAAACCTACCCACTTGATCATTTGCTTCTGTATGTGAAGGAGCAAAATTATCTCCGGACTCTACAGTCAACGAAGTCCTAGATGCAACTAAACCAGAGATTTATGACAAGTTGGTTCTGGTTGAAACCATGGAAATATCATCATATTTCTTCCCAGCCTTTGTCCATCCAATGCCTGACACCAATGGCCCTGAATATGAAGCTCTGTTTGGAGGAACAAATTATGCAAGAACAATATACAGAGCCATTGATTTGAAATCCAAGTGATTGATAATCTAAAGAAACCTTCGGGAAAAGGCAGATCCTTCGATAAAGATATGAGATGAGAATGGAGAAAGAGAGGATAGTGAAAGTAACGAAGAATAAGAAAAAGAAAAAAAGTAACAACATTGGTTGTTGAGAAGAAATGGGATTAGATGAGAGTAGAAATTGAAACCCTATCAAATATATTTTGGTGATCTCTCTCTACGTAAATCATGACTGTGAACCCTTGGTTTGGGCAAAATGTATTATTTTTATAAATAAATATAGGAAATGTAATACTTTTATAATTATTTTATGAGTGTACTATTGTTGTAATTATTTTTAAAAATGTAATAAAAAAATGTAATTGTTCCATATATATATAGGGTCCTTAACACTAATATACAACAATTAAAAAATAATTACCAAAATAAAACACACACAACATAATTACGAAAATAAAACAACACAATAATAAAGTTGCTAACATCACGCACACGTCGGTTACCGACTGTCCTATCTAACACTAACCGCTCCTAAATTCAAGCAATCGAACACAACATGCAACTCTGATATCGGAGAAAGCCAAATCTTCTGTCGACGTTTGCCTTTGGACTCACCTCTGAGATCGCGACAAACATCTAAGATCGGAGAAGACGAAATAGCATACAAAATCATCATCAACTTCAAGTTCAGTAACCAAAAACAATCACAGCAACTTCGATATAATTCGGAACACTAAGGTATGTGAGTTTAAAGTTCGTATGCATATAGTTACCTATGGTTACTATGGTATTCATATATTGATTACCTTTCTTAAGTTTTTCACACTTAAAATGGTTACTACAAATTCCTATAGCATTTAGTTGATTCATTTATATGTTTTAGATTATGGTTACTAAATACATATAAATTGTTTATTGTATATTGTGTATTTGTTTGCTAAATAATGTTTATTTGATTAATTTATAATTTTAAAACGAGTTCTACTGATATTTTTTATATTAATGGTTACTCATCAAAAACATTGGTTCTTATCTCTCTGCATACTCTTCGGTTCTTGTCTCTTTGTTGTCTTGGTTCTTGTATAACATTATATTGTTCAATCTTTGTCTTGGTTCTTTGTCTAATGCTATCTTGATTCTTTATGTATAATATATATGTTAATTCTTGTCTAATCTTTGTCTTGGTTACTTTGCAACATTATATTGTCTAATATTGCCTTGGTTACTGTATGACAATATGTTGGTTACTGTCTAATGCTGTCTTGGTTACTTTGCAACATTATATTGTCTAATGTTGCCTTGGTTACTGTCTAATGCTGTATTGGTTACTTTGTAACATTATACTATCTAATAATTTATTAGTTACTGTCTAATGCTTTCTAGGTTACTATATAACAATATATTGGTTACTGATTCATGATGATTCGATTACTGTGTAACTTTATTGTGGTTACTACATATTGCTGAGTTGGTTGATGTGTAAAATTATAATGGTTAGTGCATAATATTACTGAATAATACTGACTTGGTTAATGAAAAATGATGACTTGGTTACTGACTAATGTTGTCTTTGATACTATTTAATATTATATTTGTTACTAACTAATATTGACTTGGTTACTATGTAAAACTATAACGGATACTCGATAGTGTTGACCTGGTTACTGTGTAAGATTATAAATTTATATTCTTTTATAGTTGATTGGAGAAGACGAAATAGCATACAAAATCATCATCAACTTCAAGTTCAGTAACCAAAAACAATCACAGCAACTTCGATACAATTCGAAACACTGAGGTATGTGAGTTTAAAGTTCGTATGCATATAGTTACCTATGGTTACTACGGTATTCATATATTGATTACCTTTCTTAAGTTTTTCACACTTAAAATGGTTACTACAAATTCCTATAACGTTTATACCAAGGTAACCAATAAAAAAATAGAACACTGCATAGGAAAGAGAGAGATAAGACAGTGATGTGTAATGTAATATTGATAACCAAACATTTGTACCAAGGTAACCAAAAGTTTATACCAATGTAACCAAACCTTTATACCAAGGTATCTAAATCTACCTCCATACCTACAGTATGAATTTGTTACAATTTCATGAAGGTAAATAAAAAATAGAACACTGCATAGGAAAGAGAGAGATAAGAGAGTGATTAGTAATGTAATATTAATAACCAAACCTTTGTACCAAGGTAACCAAACATTTATACCAAGGTAATCAAACCTTTATACCAAGGTAACCAAATCTACCTCAACACCTGCAGTATGAATTTGTTACCTTGGTCTAAAAGTTTAGCAACCAATTTGATGAAGGTTTGGCTACTAATTGTATCACATTCAAAAAAAACCAGAGATTGATCCTGAAAACCTACCCACTTGATCACTTGCTTCTGTATGTGAAGGAGCAAAATTATCTCTGGACTCTACAGTCAACGAAGTCCTAGATGCAACTAAACCAGAGATTGATGACAAGTTGGTTCTGGTTAAAACCATGGAAATATCATCATATTTCTTCCCAGCCTTTGTCCATCCAACGCCTGGCACCAATGGCCCTGAATATGAAGCTCTGTTTGGAGGAACAAAATATGCAAGAACAATATACAGAGCCATTGATTTGAAATCCAAGTGATTGATAATCTAAAGAAACCTCCGGGAAAAGGCAGATCCTTCGATAAAGATATGAGATGAGAATGGAGAAAGAGAGGATAATGAAAGTAACGAAGAATAAGAAAAAGAAAAAAAGCAACAACATTGGTTGTTGAGAAGAAAGGGGATTAGATGAGAGTAGAAATTGAAACCCTATCAAATATATTTTGGTGATCTCTCTCTACATAAATCATGACTGTGAACCCTTGGTTTAGGCCAAATGTATTATTTTTATAAATAAATATAGGAAATGTAATACTTTTATAATTATTTTATGAGTGTACTATTGTTGTAATTATTTTTAAAAATGTAATAAAAAATGTAATTGTTCCATATATATATATAGGATCCTTAACACTATTATACAACAATTAGAAAATAATTACAAAAATAAAACACACACAACATAATTACAAAAATAAAACAACACAATAATAAAGTTGCTAACATCACCCACACGTCGGTTACCGACTGTCCTATCTAACACTAATCGCTCCTAAATTCAAGCAATCGAACACAACATGCAACTTTGATATCGGAGAAAGCCAAATCTTCTGTCGACGTTTGCCTTTGGACTCACCTCTAAGATCGCGACAAAGACGAAATAGCATACAAAATCATCATCAACTTCAAGTTCAGTAACCAAAAACAATCACAACAACTTCGATACAATTCGAAACACTGAGGTATGTGAGTTTAAAGTTCGTATGCATATAGTTACCTATGGTTACTACGGTATTCATATATTGATTACCTTTCTTAAGTTTTTCACACTTAAAATGGTTACTACAAATTCCTATAGCGTTTGGTTGATTCATTTATATGTTTTAGATTATGGTTACTAAATACATATAAATTTTTTTTTAATATATATGTGTATTTGTTTGCTAAATAATGTTTATTTGATTAATTTATAATTTTAAAAGCGAGTTCTATTGATTTTTTTTTATATTAATGGTTACTCATAAAAACATTAGATTCTTGTCTCTACTACTTACCACTTCTTGGTTCTTGTCTCTTTGTTGTCTGGTTCTTGTATAACATTATATTGTTCAATCTTTGTCTTGATTCTTGTCTAATGCTATCTTAGTTCTTTGTATTTATGATATATTTGAAGTTCTTTAATCTAATCTTTGTCTTGGTTACTTTGCAACATTATATTGTCTAATGTTGCCTTGGTTCTTATATGTAATGATATGTTGAGTTCTTGTCTAATGTTTGTCTTGGTTACTTTTGCAACATTATATTGTCTAATGTTGCCTTAGTTCTTTATATACAATATGTTAGTTCTTGTCTAATCTTTGTATTGGTTACTTTGTAACATTATACTATCTAATAATTTATTAGTTATTATCTAATGCTTACAGGTTACTATATAACAATATATTGAGTTCTTGATTCATGGTGATTCGATTCTTTGTGTAACTTTATTGTAGTTACTACATATTCTTTGAGTTGGTTCTTTGTGTAAAATTATAATGGTTAGGCATAATATTCTTGAACAATATTGACTTGGTTAATGAAAAATGACGACTTGGTTACTGACTAATGTTGTCTTTGATACTGTTTAACATTATATTGGTTCTTAACTAATATTGACTTGGTTACTATGTAAAACTATAACGGATACTCGATAGTCTTGACACAGTTCTTGTGTAAGATTATAAATTTATATTCTTTTATATTTGAGGTTACTAATTGACTACATTGTATTGGTTACTGTATAATATTGAGATGTATCAGTTTTAAAATTATATGTATATATTTACCTATGGTTACTACAAATTCCTATAGTTACAAATGGTTCTTGAACAATTATATGTATATAGTTACCTATGTATGAACAATTATATGTATATGTTTACTAACTAATCTTTGAGTTGATTCTTTGTTTAACATTATATTGGTTCTTGAATAATCTTTGATTTGGATCTTATGTAAAAATATAATGTATACTCATTAGTCTTTGGCCTGGTTCTTGCATTAATCTAATTATACTTATACTTATATTTTTATATTAATGGTTACTTGTTAACTACATTGGTTACATTCTTACAACAATTAGCATTTAACTGCCGACAAACCCATTATACTGGTTGTTTTTGACTATAACAATTAAATTGAAAATATTTTTATCATGTGTTGGTTACTGTCTACATTGGACTTTGTTACTTTATAATGTTGTTATGATTACTATGCAATATTTGATTATTTTATATTGGTTTGTTTTATTATGATGGAAATTAATTGGCTACATTGGTTACCTTCATACAACTGTTATAATTTAATTGCTAACAAATAACATTAAACCTGATTGTTTCCATTGTAAAATGAATGTACAAAAGTGTTTCATTTTTACAGTTACTAACATTATATAGTTTGATTCTTTGGTTAACATTGATTTGGTTACTTTACAAAACTTATTACATTTTACGAGACAATGGAGATGATTCTGTTGTGCTTTATTTCAATGGTACATTGGGTGATAGTAACGATTACACCAACTTTGAAGATTCTAAGCATACTAGTTCCATCAACTTGTTCGTTTAGAGAAATGCAAAACATGATATGCATTGCATTACGGATAGACACAAACACAACAACATTGTCGATCAAATTTCACATTAGAATCGACATTCCATCGATCTGTATATCAGATGAAGCAACCTTGAGATTCTTTATTGAAGTCAGTAGAAAATCTGATGAATAAGGAAAATTCCCACTGATTATAGATATGAAAAAAAAGCGACCTTACAACAATCTTACATAACCGACAAATATAGAAGAATATGTTGTTCACGATGTAGCATGATCGGATCAACACTGAGGGAATTAAGCACTAGTTCCACTAGCAACACAAGATTGCCAAATTGGAGCCTTGATATGTTGATCGAGGTTGCAATGGAAATTATTGAACAACAACAAGATGATACAACAACATGACAAATCATACACGGAAGAGCGATATGATGATGTAATAACGGATCCGAATGAGCGTGAAGTAAAATTACATCAAACCTACTGAAAGACAAAAAAAATCCTATCACAATCAATGAAAGTGCATTCAATCAAGAAAAGCAGAATGACATAAAGTTCAACGAGCGGTCGTAGAGACTTTGTGCTGAGTGTGCGTAGATGATGAAAATTGCAAATGGAAGATGAGAGCATCAAGTATTCAAAAACCCGATCTATTCAAGGTGAGGGAATTGATGACATTCACACGCGTGTTGATCGATGTATTCTTTGGGAGACCAGACAGACGGGCAAATAGTGAGTTGGTGATGAATGTATAATGCATAAATTAACAAATTTGAAGAAAATATACACACCAGCCGATATTGTCGAGGACATGATGACAGAATATAATGTGTTTATCTCTTGCCAAAAAGCGTGGAGATCGAAGGAGAAAGCGTTGGAAAAGGTAAGAGGAAATCCACACGACTACTCATTGATCCCATCATGGTTACACATGCTGTAAAAAATAAATCCAGGTAGCACTTTAAAACTTATTATTAGTTTTCATAATTAGTTGGTTACTCAATTCAACTGATTTGGTTGCTATAATATGCATTGGTTACCTTCCTCATATTTATAATTTTTAAATGAGTTCTACTGATTTTTTTATATTAATGGTTACTCATAAAATACATTAGTTACTGTCTACTGTAACTATTGGTTACTGTCTAACGTTGTCTTGGATTCTTTATTGGTTATCTTTGTTTAATGCTCTCTGGAGTTCTTGCTTTAATCTTTGTTTTAGTTCTTGTATAACAATAAGTTGTTTCTTGTATAATCTTTGTCTTGAGTTCTTGAATAACATTATACTATATAATGTTGTCTTGGTTATTGTATGACAATATGTTGGTTATTGTCTAATGCTTTATTGGTTACTTTGTAACATTATATTGTCTAATGCTTTATTGGTTACTGCCAAATGCTATCTTGGTTACTGTGTAACAATATATTGGTTACTGAATAATATTATACTATCTAATCTTTGTCTTGTTTCTTTGTGTGACAATATATTAGTTCTTGTCTAATCTTTGTTTTGGTTACTTTGTAATAATATATTGGTTACTGATTAATGCTTTATTGGTTACTGCCTAATGTTGTCTTGGTTACTGTGTAACAATATATTGGTTACTGATTGTGTAATAATATATTAGTTCTTTGTCTAATCTTGTCTTGGTTCTTGTGTGACAATATATTAGTTCTTTGTCTAATCTTTGTCTTGGTTACTTTGTAACATTATACTACTTGTATGACAACATTATACTACAGGTTCCGTCACAGCTCTTGAGTTGGAAACAAATGATCATTTCAAATATTTATTCTTTGCCATTAGAGCATCCATTCAAGCATGGCATCATTACTTTCCAATTATTGTAATCGATGACACATTCGTACAATCAACTTACTGGGGACACTCTCGATTAAGCACACAAGATCTGGCCGAAACATTGTTCCGATTGCTTTTTGCGATGGTTGTAATGAAAATGAATTATCATGGAGATGGTTTTTCATGAATTTGAGAACTGCTTGTGGAGTTAGGGAAGGGCAGTGCATTGTTTCAGATAGACATGAAGCCATAATACAAGGACTGAATTAAGTTGTTTTCGGATGTCATGCATGGTTCCTATACATACCATATACTGAAAAATATGAAAAATAGATTCAAAAAGAGAGGAGAAGAACTTAAACAGGCTTACAACAGGGCATGTAGAGCATACAATATTGAACAATTCAACAAACACATGGCTGAACTTGATGCCATTGATCCTCGAATAAGGATATATTTAGAAAAAGAGGTCAATTTGGAAAAGTGCACCAGGCTCCATGGGACTGTAAGCAGATACTCAACAATGACTTCAAACACCGTCGAATCTATTAACAACACAATCAAGATGATAAGGGATCTTCTAATTGCATCAATGATTTAATGCCTACGTTGTCTGGTTCAAAGATGGTATTTCACAAACAAACAAGCAGCCCTATCAACATTCACAATACTTTCCATAACAGCTGAAAAAAGGTTGCAATCTAATATCATTAAATCAAAGAAACTCCAGGTAACTAATACAAATTATAATTTATTGCATCAATTTTTATATTGTATTTGTTACTGACTAATGATGTCTTGATTACTGCATAATATTACTAATTGATATTGAATTGTTTACTGACTAATGCTGACTTGGTTACTGTGTTACACTATAATGGTTACTGACTAATACTGACTTGTTTACTGACTAATGGTAACTTGGTTACTATGTAATATTATATTGGTTACTAACTAATACTTAATTGCTTATTGTATAACATTATAATGGTTACTTATCTTCTTTGAGTTAGTTCTTGTGTATCATTGTCTTTGGTTACTTACTAATCTTGACTTGGTTATTGATTAATATTACTAATTAATGTTGAATTGTTTACTAACTAATCTTTGACTTGGTTATTGTGTTACACTATAATGGTTACTGACTAATAATGACTTGTTTACTGACTAATGGAAACTTGGTTACTATGAAATATTATATTGGTTATTAATTAATACTTAATTGCTTGATGCATATCATTACTGATGATTCTTGACTCTTCTTTGAGTTGGTTAATGTGTATCATTATACTGGTTACTAACTTGTTCTTGTTTGGTTACTCTGAATAATTATAATGTTACTGCTGAGTTGGTTACTGTGTATCATTATACTGGTTACTAACTGGTGCTTGTTTGGTTACTCTGTATAATTATAATTGATTCTTGTTTGGTTACTAACTGATGCTTGTTTGGTTACTCTGTATAATTATAATGTTACTGCTGAGTTGGTTACCGCTGAATTGCTTGTTTTGAAATTATAACATTGAGTTGTTTACTTTACTATATTTATTCTTTTTTCATACAATTAAAATGATTCCAGTTGTACTTTATTCTAACAACACTTTATTTGTGATGTAGGTTGAGACATCAAACTTAGTGATTTTTACTGTTTACGATGTCGCCAAACAATATATTGTGGACATCGACCAAAAGACATGCACATGTGGAAAATTTCAGTACCATGAGATGCCTTCATTCAAGACATGCAGCTTCTGCTTTATTATAAGCAAGTAAAATTTGAGTACATTATGATTTTTGCTCAAAAAATACTATAAAACAACTTTGGTGACACATATTCAAACTTCAATCATGGCGTTAGATGACAAAGAAAAGCTGGGATGTACCGTTAAAAAAAAGTAAGAAACATGGTTATAAAACCATAGAACACAAGAAGACCAAACTAGAAGACCAAAAGTAGGGAGGTACAAAACACGGATCTGAAATCAAAATTCAAAACAAATGCGGTGAGTGCGAGAAAAGGGACACAACAGAAAACGCAATAATCCACCGGTTTTAAGACCAAAAAAAACCACGATATAGTACATTTACATTAAGAGTGTAAATACATGTATATATAATTGTTTCTATCATTAATCATAAACCACATGGTTGGTAACATTTTGATTTTATGCAGATAACCAAAATTTTAATTGATTAATATTTTGATTTACAGAATTCATTATGAGTTGCCAATATAATTGGGAACCCACAAAAAAAATACTGCTATGCACTTGATAATTGTTCCAAATATAAGTTGTAAATTATTTGGTTCTTAACATAAAGTCAAATGGTTACCTTATATGACAATTTGGATACCAATTTGCACATCTCAAAAATATATTTAATTTAATGAGTTTATAAATGACCATCATATATAATAATGGAATCTCTTAATTAAAATTTCTTATTCCATCATGATGATAGACTAAAAAAACACATACATTTAACAGTTCATAACATTCGTGATACAAATTTATAACTATTTTGTTACAAACTAAAACAAATATTGTTAACATATATGTATGTTTGGACACCAACATAACATTTCAACTTAAATAACTGATATATACTGATTTTATCAAATTTTATTACAATTTGTTTACTTATAAAAACATAATATGGTGACCATAACAGTTGTGACACCCCCAAATCCGGTACTTCTATTTCCACAGGATTTGGTGTTCACTGTACAAACATCATCTATCTATCTACCCATAAATAAATGCAAACCATGCAATAGATAGAAATAAATAATAAAATCTCTCCCCTTAGGGTTACTCTAACCTTACATCATCTGTGCGGAAAATATAAACAAATAAGTCTTAAGTAACATCAATTCTAATCATCATTACATAACCACAATAATAAAGCAGTCTTCATTACTTGTTAATCTTGCCCTTACCCTTACTAGTGGAAGGTTCGTCTGCTCTTTCGTTCTTAACTGCAATGTTATTATTACGCAAGAGTAAGCACGATTGCCCACAAGTATAACAATATAACATGAATAATAACATGCGAGAGAAATAATAACTTCTGATATAAAGCTCAACTTTTGAATCAAGAATGGATAACAAGAATCAAAAGAAATTCGAGGGTCATAAGACCTTGAACTATGTCTAGGTTGTCAAGTGTTTTTACTTGAAACCTTCAACGATCGTAAGGACTATGGACTCTTCTTCTCGTACTTAGGGGATCAAATACTTAGTACCATCTTGTGCACAATATCTTAACGCTAAATCGTAAATAATCCCTATCTGAGGTTGTTCATCTCGGTTTTGACATTCGAGTCGCACCAAAGGAAGTTTGGTTTAGATAATTCATCGAGGGGTTACGAAATTTAGAGCGCTCATCAACTATGGACTAGTCGAATCAATAAAGGTTATTTAGTCTAACAAGGTTTAACAGTGAATGAATATTTAACTTGAATAACATCTAAAAAGGTATACAATAGAATAATTATTGTATAACAACATCATGCTTGAAGATTAATAAGCTTTAATATATAAGACATGCTTGATCAATAATAATGAGAATTTGCTCAATATCGAAAGATGAATTAATCAACTTATATAACAATAACAAGTAGGATTAGGAAACTTGCTCATCGAAAGTTTAGGGTAATTAAGAAACTTGCTCAACGTAAATGTAGAGTTGGAAAACTTGCTCAATGTAACAAGATAAGGTTTAGAAACTTGCCTCGTGCGTAGATTACACGTTAATAAAACTCGTTCTTTGATTTAAATCCTATATATCATTCATGTTCACAACACCAATTAATTATCACGTAATAAACATCACAAGTTTATTCTTTGTCTAACTCGAGTTCATGACTATACTTAGTCAATTACTACACTTATTGTCAAAAATTAAGACTTCACAAACAATAAGGTAACTATGCATTTGATCATTCAATTCACACGTAATTGTGTTATGGACATGTTAAAAATTTATTTTAACATCTCATTATAGGTCTAACAAGTCTTTATAATCATTAGACTAAGTTGTTGTCATATTTCCATACTTGTACACTTTTAAAACCTCATTTTTGACTGATACGCTAGAGTGGTATTTCTTATTTCACAGCACTATCTTAACTCTTGGGCGCGGTATTTATTGGCTTCTTATTGCCATGATAGTGTGAATATTATGATCTTGAAAAGAACTAGGAGTTGGCGCTCCAACCATTCAAGTTTTATTTTGTTCATTTTCACATGCATAATCATATCAATGTGTGAATTTTGTAAAATAAATTATATTTGATATATAAAAATCACGTATAAGGCCATATGGCCATATAACATACTAAGAAATCTTTTCTTTGTATAATTTCATGGCCCGAAGATATGAAAACCCATATAATATATATAAAACATCTTTATGATGTTATATATTAACACATAATCACATAATTGTTACCCTTTCCAACTTCTGAAACTTTACAAAAACTTAGGTCATATTCATGAAAACTTAAAAAAGGCGTAAAATATATAAATTGGGTTGAAGAGATTACCCAAGCGTAGATGAACAAGGATGACAATTCTCTCTACTATAATCACAATAATCACAATCTTTCTCAAAAATTTCTCAAACTCTCTCTGTATTTCTCTCTGTTAAGCTTTCTTAGACTTAGGCAAATAATGAAGAAAAGAGAAGACGTCTGATAAAAAGAGAAGAACTGACGCGCATTGGTGGTCAGTTACCAAGTCATGGGTTAACTGCCTCCAACTTCCTTTAGTGCCATGTTTGGCTAACATAAAGGGATTTAAAACCATTTAATTTAATAAAGCTTTATTATATAGTTGAAGTAATGTCACATCCATTATAAAATAAATCAATGTCTTATTTAATTTATTTAAATAAAATATAATAATTTCTCAATAATTCACATAGTCACATAATTAAATTTCTTATTTAATAATAATATTAAATTATTAAATCTCTAATTAATAATTAAATTAAAAAATAACATGAAGCTTATTAAATATTTCTTTTAATTGATAAGCTCACATAATCACATACTTGAATAATAAAATTCTCACATTAATTTAATAAATATAACACATATAATTAAATTAATCTACCATAATTTCATCAATTAATTATTTAATCTAATAATTAATTCATCGAAAAATATTTATTCAATCGATAAATATTAAAATTAAATTACAAAATCTAGGTTGTCACATGACGGTAAACTATTTGGTTACTTATTTGTTATAACAATAAACAAAATATAACAAATAGGTAACCAAATATTTAGATAATGATCACCAAAACAAATTTTATGTTAACTAATGTATCTTTCTCACATATACATTTAACAATAGTTACGTGTCACGATACATTTAACAATAGTTATATGTCTAATACAATATTGTAAATCTCATTTACTATCAAAACATTAGTCAAGTTACCCTTTTATACATATTTTGGTTACCAATTGTACATTTCAAAATAATATAACAAACACAACCTAAGCGAATCAAATACCAACGACACACAAAATTACTTCCAATCATTGCTAATATAATAAAATATGAAATCCCATCTATATAAGATCCAATAATCATCCCTTTATAAACCATACAACATTGTTGTGTATATTCCAAAAAAAAAATACAAAACATAATTCATAATCGACAAAACTCTGAGTTACGAACTAATCAAAATGCTGGAACAAATCTTTACCGGAAATTCTCATCAGGTCTCATATCCCTCGATTGTTTGTTCCTTGCATGCATATATAGGTTTGTGCATAACTTCTTCCGAAATCTTGAATGGGGAATGGAATAGAATTTCATCAAACTTACGATGAATGACATACTCAAATGAAACAAATTGTGAACATCTACATGATCAACTTTGTACAAATGGACAAAAGATAATGAAAATCAATACTAGAATCAACCTATATATAGAACATATCGGTTTATCTGATAACCAAACAGTTTATATAAAATTAAGCAAAACATAAATTAAAGGTAACCAAAACAAAAACATGTATACCAAAAATATATTGAAGAAATGCTTAGAACAATTATATCGTATTAACGAACCATGTTTTAATAGTAGCTCGACACATGATCAACATATTGACCAAACCCAGTTGAGACAACCAATGTATACTACATAAATACATGGTAACCAAAATAACATACAAAAGTAACAAAAATACCAAATTGAGGGAACAAACTCTGACTGACTTGATAATACAAATGTATGGTGTGAAATCGATGATATATATCTTGTGAGTTTAAATATAATATTGTCTTACAGGCAATATCCACATCAAATAAATCCCCATCATAATTATTGATTCATTATTTTACAAAAATGGTGAGGACTACTAAACAACTCTCTCTAGAACCTTCATTTCCATTACCCAGAGCTAGTACTACATTTACATTCTCGCCTCACGAGAAGAAAAATGGAACAACGAGGAAAAGGGTGAGCTCACTAGCCCGATAAAGAATATTATGACTAAGATAATATCTGACAAATTATCGTTAGTCTTGACGAGGAAAAATCGATAGAATCTGATAAATGACAAGTTTTGGATCAATATTATGCGTGAAATAATAATTCATAGAAGAGTTTCGTAGAGAATGAAATCTCTATAATCTATGAATTTAACGGTCCATCATCAATATTTTATCCTGTAACATCAATCGATATACATACGGAATCAAATATTCATCTTTTACTCTGGGCGAAGATATTCATCGATTAAGTCGTATTCATTTAAACACTGTTCATCTTTGCACTCTGGGCCGAAGATATTAATCAATCGATCGTATTCATCTCGACACTTTTGTTCATCTTTGCTCTGAGGCCAAAGATATTCTTGAAATCATTCATCTTTTACTACGGGCCAAAGATATTCAATAATATCATCATTTAAGGTGAGGATGATGAAAAATATTTTTAAAAAAAGCGAATCGGTGAAACAAAATGACGAGGATTAAGGATTAAGGATTAGTACTTGGTTTTATCCGCCCGAAAATACCTCAAAAATAATCGTAGTGGTGTAAAATTGAGAATGATCAAAACATGGATCTGATCGAGTTAGTATCGAATAGATATTTTAGACGAAAAGAAGAAATTTTATTTTTCGATTGAATAGTCTTAGTATCGTGAATAGTCTTAGTATCGTGAATAGTCTTAGTATCGTGAAATAGTAACTCAGAGCACCAAAAGATAGAAATTCCACAAAAACATCTTCGCGCTTCATGAATAGTACTTCGTGAATAGTAACTTCGTGAATAGTAACTTCGTGAATAGTAACTTCGTGAATAGTAACTTCGTGAATAGTAACTCATGAATAGTAACCCATGAATAGTAACCCAGAGCATGAAAAAGTTCCAAATTTGATAAAAACTTGGATCGACATTTTGATTATAATGATATTGAAGAAATAATATCATTCTGAAAAAAATAATATCACTTACCTCGAAGATCGGTCTTACAAATTTGAAACAGGATATAGGCTATGACTTGGACTTGCTTAGTATAGCAATACTCAAAGTATACTCAAAATACTCACAAGAATCGCTCGATAATATAGAGAGAAAACTTGATTTACGGTGTGATTTTCAATTTAACCTAAAGCACCTATTTATAGGAAATTGCTTAGAACACAAAAGCAGAAAATTTAATAAATTAATAATATATATATATATAAAATTCATACACATATCCTTAGAAATCTGAATCCAGCCATAGCATCATCACATGCCACCTTCTAGAAAAAAAAATGAAAAAAACGTTTTTCATAAAATAAATAATTTAAACTTCAAAAATTAATTATTTGAACTTGAACTTCAATAATTCATAATAAATAGCCCTTTCATCAGAAAATTCGAATCTCGCGAGTTTTTATAGGAAATTCAATTCTCTACAACTTTGCAGAAGAAAGTTTTCCAAATTCCAAATAGAAATTGACCGAAATCCACAAGCAGGCGATTTTACATTTATAATCAAATTTCGGTCGATAAATGGGGTCCGCAAGCATGTTTAACATGTTTTAAACATTTATTGCAACAAAAATACTCTTCCTCCTCGTATACTCATATATCCCACATTCGTTGTAAAAAAATCATAGTTAATATATTATTAAAATAATATATTTAAATGAATTATTTTATCGAGAAAAAGATAAAATATTAATTTTCAACAATTGTCATTTTAAAATTTTCTCCATCTATATCCACATAAAATCAATATTTTCCTCATCATATAAATCAATAATTAATTATTCACAAATAATATTCGAAGAATCATGATATTAATGACAATGAGGCGGTTCAGGAAAGGGGCTTTCGATAAAATTTCTTCTTCTTGGTAGCATGATTAGGTGACCAAACCTCTCCTTAGAGCAGAACTTTCTAGACATTGCCAATAATGTTATCTAATAATATTATTAGGATAATATGAATTATTAGCCGATAATGAAAATCTTGTGTAATGTGATTATTGAAACAACGATGATATAAAATATCAATATGACAATTATTAACTCGATAAAATCTTTGAGCGGTAATTTGTAACCATTATTAGTAGTGCCTTCTTACGTAAGAATCAATAATTGGTGCGATATCTGGTGTCTTCTTGTTCGACAAGCGCGTATTAGTGTGTTTTAACCGGCGGGTATTCAGCGATATTACTTGGTAACAACTTCTGTAGTTATTTAAAAACAACTTATATTTGTCGTTTTCTTCATCGATCACTTTCAGTTATGGGGCCCACACACATTGCTTGTAGTAAATACGAATATTCCAAGCGATCTGAATATTCCACGACCAAACGAATATTCCAAGCGATAATGAATATTTTATAACCACTTGCTTAATTTGAAATATTTGCATATTTAACCCCATAACTATCCACATTAATCAAATCAACCCTTACTTATTTCAAAATAATAAATAAAGGAAATTCCTTTTTATTTAAAAATTTTGGGGTCTTCTGACCTCCCTCCTTATGAAATTTAGTCCTCAATTTGGCGTACGATACAGTGTTTTGAAAAGGTGAGGATACCTCGCTTTCATTTTAGTTTCAACTCGGTCATTTCCTCTATAGCATGATTCCTCCACAAAACTTTAACTTGTGGTATAACCTTTCTTGGCGTAGGACATGCTCCTTCTATCAAAATCTTGGTGGTACCTCCTCATACGTTAAGTCTTGGCTATCTCGTGGGTTCTAACTTTCTATAGCGTGGTTCGGGTCTTTCACATATTCTGAAATACGGATATATGAAACACATTATGAACACGAGACATACTCGGAGATGCTTATGAGTCATAGGCTACATTTCCTACTCGGTCGAGAATTTGAAATGGGCCAGATAAATCGTGGATTGAGCTTTCCTCTCTTCCCAAATCTTGTAACTCCCTTCCGTGGAGCGACTTCATGACAATCATGATCCCTACATTAAATTCCCGTCCTTTCGATGAAGATCCGCATAACTCTTTTGTCGATCTTGTCTTGGTTTTGTATCGTTGTCGAATCATTTGGATCTTTTCGGTGAGTCATACGTCTTACTTTCGGGTCCCAACAATGTTGCTTCACCCACCTCATCCCAACATATTGGAAGCGACATTTTCGTCCATATAATGCTTGAATGGAACCATACTATATTTGTTTAATAACTATTGTTGTATGAGAGAATTCCACCGATGGCAAGTACTTATCGACTTCCTTTGAAATCTAGGACCACGAGTTTTAATATATCTTGAGAGTTTGAGTAGTCCTTTACGATTGCCCATCATGGTTTGAGGATGGTATACCCAGCCAGATAAATAAATTCGTGCCCGTAGCTTTTTCTAACCCAAAATCATGAAGTGAATCTTGGGTCACGATCTAAAACTATGGATCTTGGCATGCCATACGATCTCTGATCTCATTCACGTACATACGAGAAAAGGCGTTCGAGGAATAAGTCTCTCGTATCGGTAAGAAATAAGCGGACTTGGTTAATCTATCAACAATAACCAAATAGCATTGATGCCTTGAAAGCCGTGGGAAGACAAAATATGAAATCCATAGTAATGTGTTCCCACTTCCATTCAGGAATCTCAAGTGGTTGCAGCGGACCCCTTAGGTACAAGATGCTCGCCTTTACGTTGTGAGTTAAACACATCGAGATAAACTTTGCAATCTCTCTCTTCGTATTGTTCCACCAAAATGTATGTGAAGAAGATCACGATACATTTTAGTACTTCGAGGATGGATTGCAAATGGCGTATTGTGTGCCTCCATCGTAATCTTGTACTTCAAATCAGTCGTTAGGAACCAAAGTCTAGAGTGGACTCGAAGTATTCCTTCTTCATCGATTCTCGCTTAGGAATAGCTCCTTCTTGTACTTTTTCTTCTTCATACGCATCGACTCAAGATTCGGTGGCTTGAAAGCGACCTTAACTTTTTCTATTAAAGTTGGCTCTGTCGTATACTTGACATCATCGCTTTTCGTTCCGCATATGATCTTCTACTCATCAGCGTCGCGTCGCTACCACGTTAAACTTTTCGGGATGGCATGAGTCGAACATGTCTTTGAAATGAGTCTCCTCTTGAGTTCTTGAAGCTCTTCCCACATTCCTTGCTCCATTCGAATTTTGTATCTCTGAGTCAATTTGCGTTAATGGAATAGCGATTGAGAATATCCTTTGACGAATCTCGATAACTTGACTAAGCCTGAAAGCTCGTCTTTCGATAAGCGACTTAGGTTGCTCTCAGTTGTATTTCGTATCCCGATCTTGGATATGCGTCACAATGACACCTATCGGTTCTTATCGCGAATATGGCGTCCCTACGGAGAGTGCGGCAGGTGAATTCCTGAAAAAGTCACGAAATAAAGGCTCGGTACCAAATTCTATAGTTGAATTTTTAACTCACGAAGTTGATAGGAGCCATTCGATATGAGATTTTAGAAATGAGTTTTTTGTCTAGGGTTGAAAGTCGATACAAAATTTAATATCGGGGCTTTGGGAGTGTAAGCGAAATTCTTGAAATCGTCGGGAAAAATCAATAACAACGGGAATATTATTCAAATCGGCGTGTCTTTATTCAAATCCATAACATGGACTAAGAAAACTTGACATCAAGTAATAAGCGAATGACTTCATGGCTTGATATGAAAATGTTTGACTCTGATGGTTTGATTGCTTGAATTGAATAACAGGTTGCTTAGGAATATGAAAACTATGACCTTACGAAAAGCAATCAATTTGGCGTGATGAGTAGTTAACCTTAAAATCACATCAAAAGCAAATATCTCTATAGAAATAAGGTTAACGAGGTAATGTGATAGTGCTGACTTGAATCAAGCAAGATTTTTAAACAACGGATGTAATGAAAGTTTCTCTAATGGAGTCTCCACGAGATAGGTTGAAGTTTAATTTCTCGTAGTCGAGTTCAAGCGTTGGCGTATGAGTAAGAGAGATAAAAGAATGGGTAGAACCGATATCTAGTAAGGTATATACTTGTGAGAATTTATAATTAACTAACCGTGCTAACCGTTCGGGTTCCTCGCATTTTTTGACCGGTCGCGACAAGCGCTCTTCCGGAATCGTTGACTTTGACTTTTACGGGACGATCTTTTGAGTCACCATTCCCATTGAACTAGGTTTCGATCTTGTCTGATCTCGGCGATATGTCCTTCCTTTCCACAATTATAGCATACCTTAAAGTTGTTGTGGGCGGTTTTGGTGATATATCCCTCTTTCCGCATTTGTAGCATATAATGGGTGGTCGTTCTCCTCCATAAAACTAGTTCTTCTTGGGTTGGCGTCTTCACATAGTGGTTGTTGAATCTCCTCTTTTAAAATCTCCTCCAGGCTAAACTTCTTCTATTTTCATGGCCACGATTACCACCGAGTAGTTCTAGCCTTCTAATACGTATTCTTCTTTCTCCATTGGTTATCGTTATTACGATGTTGCTTTATCTTTGGTATGATCTGGTTATGGTCCCTCGGTTGAGCGTACTTCGTTATCTCGCTCTAACAATTTGAGCCACATTGACAACATCTGAATAGAGAAAATTTATGAGAAATGAGATCTTGGCGTATGTCGGGTTTCAAACCTCTCGAAACATCCGCGTCATCGTTCCTCATTCTCCACTGAATGAGGTCAAAGCACTGGATAACTCATGAACCGCCTCGTCTTTGGGGACCGTCGTGTTATTACTGCTCTAGTCTAATAAACTCCACTTCCTTCGTATAGCCGAATACTTTCGGGGAAGTACTTGTCATTGATTTATTCTGAAAGCGTCTCCGTGTGACATCTTTGAGTGCAATTTGGATGGAGTGCGCTTCTGATTTCCACGATGATGTCTGCCTCGCCACGGAACATAAAGGTGGCGAATGGAACTTTCTGTTCCTCCGTGCATCCCAGACATCGAATATCTTGGTAATTTGTTTATTACGTCTCGCCTTAATCGGATCGGCTTTCCCCGAGTGCGGTGGTCCCGACTCTTTGAGCTTGCTTGCATTTGTGACCACCGTAATTCTATCATTTCCTCTCGTATTTTGAACACGAGTCTCCTAAATGCGATTTTGCATGAGCAAAAAGCTTCTAAACATCCCTCGTTCATCATCGCTTTCGGTGGTGTTGTTCGCGGGAGGAACATTACCCGACTGTTACGCGTTCTCCTCGTTGGTAAATCTGAGGCATCTCCACGGTCTCATTTACTCCTTTGTTAATATTCTCGATCGACATTCTCAAATCTTGTGTAAATCATAAAATAAGGGTTAATTAAAGAAATCGATATATCACATAATATCCTATATCTTGACGACTAACAAATAAGCTTAGGTAGGACACCTTTAGCGAAGGATTTACTTTCGTCTCTCTCCCTCTAGATTACATTCCCAGATCTCTCATGGGAGATCATATCCTAGCTACGATACCATTTGTGGCGCCCCCAAAATAGGTATACCTGACACCCGTTCAAAGTGCATGAATACATGGTACAAAAAAAGCAAACTCTGACTTGATAATCTGAATGTCGTGTGAAATACGACAATATATCTTAATGAGTTTAAATATAATATTGTCTTACAGATGATATCACATACAAATAAATCCCCATCATAATTATTGATTCATTATTTTACAAAAATGGTGAGGACTACTAAATGACTCTCTAGAGAACCTTCATTTCCATACCCCAGCTAGTACTCGCATTTACATTCCGCCTCACGAGAAGAAAAATGGAACAACGAGGAAAAGGGTGAGCTCGACTAGCCCGGTAAAGAATATTATGACTAAGATAATATCTGACAAATTATCGTTAGTCTTGACGACGGGAAAAATCGATAGAATCTGATAAATGACAAGTTTCGGATCAATATTCGCGGTGAAATAATAATTCATAGAAGAGTTCGTAGAGAATGAAATCTACTATAATCTATGAATTTAACGGTCCATCATCAATATTTTATCCTGTAACATCAATCGATATACATACGGAATCAAATATTCATCTTTACTCTGGGCGAAGATATTCATCGATTAGTCGTATTCATTTAAACACTGTTCATCTTTTACTCTGGGCGAAGATATTAATCAATCGGTCGTATTCATCTCGACACTGTTCATCTTTGCCTCTGGCCAAAGATATTCTTGAAATCATTCATCTTTGCCTTCTAGGGGCGAAGATATTCAATAATATCATCATTTAAGGCGAGGATGATGAAAAATATTTTTAAAAGCGAATCGGTGAAACAAAATGTGAGGATTAAGGATTAAGGATTAGTACTTGGTTTTATCACATCAAAAAAATACCTCAAAAATAATCGTAGTGGTGTAAAATTGAGAATGATCAAAACATGGATCTGATCGAGTTAGTATCGAATAGATATTTTAGACGAAAAGAAGAAATTTTATTTTTCGATTGAATAATCTTAGTATCGTGAATAGTCTTAGTATCGTGAATAGTCTTAGTATCGTGAAATAGTAACTCAGAGCACCAAAAGATAGAAATTCCAAAAAAAACATCTTCGCAACTTCATGAATAGTACTCGTGAATAGTAACTTCGTGAATAGTAACTTCATGAATAGTAACTTCGTGAATAGTAACTCATGAATAGTAACCCATGAATAGTAACCCAGAGCATGAAAAAGTTTCAAATTTGATAAAAACTTGGATCGACATTTGGTATAATGATATTGAAGAAATAATATCATTCTGAAAAAAAATAATATCCACTTACCTCGAAGATCGGTCTTACATTTGAAACAGGATATAGGCTATGACTTGGACTTGCTTAGTATAGCAATACTCAAAGTATACTCAAAATACTCACAAGAATCGCTCGATAATATAGAGAGAAAACTTGAGTTTACGGTGTGATTTTCAATTCTAACCTAAGCACCTATTTATAGGAAATTGCTTAGAACACAAAAGCGAGAAAATTTAATAAATATATATATATATATATATATCAAATTCTATCACACCTTATCTAAATCAGATTTCAGCCATTTCCACATACCACCTTCTAAAAAAAATGACAAAAAAACGTTTTTCATAAAATAAATAATTTAAACTTCAAAAATTAATTATTTGAACTTGAACTTCAATAATTCATAATAAATAGCCCTTTCATCAGAAAATTCGAATCTCGCGAGTTTTTATAGGAAATTCAATTCTCTACAACTTTGCAGAAGAAAGTTTTCCAAATTCCAAATAGAAATTGGTGAAATCCACAAGCGGGCGATTTTACAATTTATAATCAAATTCGATTCGATAAATGGGGTCCGCTTGAGCATGTTTAACATGTTTTAAACATTTATTGCAACAAAAATACTCTTCCTCCTCGTATACTCATATATCCCACATTCGTTGTAAAAAATATCATAGTTAATATATTATTAAAATAATATATTTAAATGAATTATTTTATCGAGAAAAAGATAAAATATTAATTTTCAACAATTGTCATTTAAAAATTTTCTCCATCTATATCCACATAAAATCAATATTTTCCTCATCATATAAATCAATAATTAATTATTCACAAATAATATTACTGAGAATCTGATATTAATGACCCGAGGCGGTTCAGGAAAGAGGGGCTTTCGATAAAATTTCTTCTTCTTTGTAGCTTGATTAGGTGACCAAACCTCTCCTTAAGCAGAACTTTCTAGACATTGCCAATAATGTTATCTAATAATATTATTAGGATAATATGAATTATTGCCGATAATGAAAAATCTTGTGTAATGTGATTATTGAAACAATGATGATATAAAATATCAATATGACAATTATTAACTTTCGATAAAATCTTTGAGCGATAATTCTTTGTAACCATTATTGAGTAGTGCCTTCTTACGTAAGAATCAATAATTGGTGCAATACTGGTAATCTTCTTGTTCAACAAGCAGCGTATTAGTGTGTTTTAACCATAGGGTATTCAGCGGTATTACTTGGTAACAACTTCTGTAGTTATTTAAAAACAACTTATATTTATCGTTTTCTTCATCGATCACTTTAGTTATGGGGGAATTTTGCATGTGTTTTGCTTGTGAGTAAATACGAATATTCCAAGCGATACGAATATTCCACGACGAAACGAATATTCCAAGCGATAATGAATATTTTATAACCACTTGCTTAATTTGAAATATTTGCATATTTAACCATATACTATCACATTAATCAAATCAACCCTTACTATTTCAAAATAATAAATAAAGGAAATTCCTTTTTATTTAAAAATTTGAGGGTCTTTGTGCTGAATTTTATTTTCAAATGTGGTGGGTGGGAATAGTAGCGAGTAAAGCCATCGGTTGCGAGTCGAAATGCCTTGCCGGTTGGGCTAACATTTTCTATAAATAGAAATTTAAGTTAGAATTGAAAATCACACGAAACAAAGTTTTTCTCTTCTCTCTCTATATTATTGGCGTATTTTGTGAGTATTTAGATACTTTGAGAGTTCTTTATTCGGTACAAGTTTCATTGACATCACTTGAGCCTTTCCTTAGAAATCTTGATTCTTTGAGGTAAGGGATATTTTTTTTTAGTAATGATATTATTTCTTGATATCATTATCTTTGAAATATTGATTGGAGTTTTTATCAAATTTGGAACTTTTTCATGTCGGGGTTACTATTCATGAGTTCTTATTCACGAGTTCTTATTCATGAGTTCTTATTCACGATTCTTATTCCACTGAGTCTTATTAATGAAGCGTGAAGATGTTTTTTGTGGAATTTCTATCTTTTGGTGTCGAGATTCTTACATTATTCGCGTATCTGACCTTTATTCACGTATCTGACCTTTATTCATAGAAAAATAAAATTTCTTCTTTTTAGTCAAAATATCTATTACGGATACTAGCTTTGATTGTATCCATGTTTTTGATCATTCTTGAATTTTACACCACTTATGATTATTTTTGAGGTATTGTTGGACATGGATAAAACAAAGTCTGAATCCTTAATCCTTAATCCTTGTCATTTTGTTTCTTTGGATTCGTTTCTTTAAAAATATTTTTCATCATCCTCGGTCTTAAATGATGATATTATTGAATATCTTTGGCTTTGTAGTCAAAGATGAATGATTTCTGAAGAATATCTTTGGCTGTAGTGCAAAGATGAAGTGTTTAAATGAAACATGGCCAAGTGATGAATATCTTTGGCCTTTAGTGCACGAAGATGAGCAGGTGTTGAGATGAACATGATGGATTGATGAATATCTTTGGCTTTGTAGTGCAAAGATGAATATTTGATTTGAGATGAATATTGATTGATGTTTACGGGGATAAAATATTGATGATGAATTTATTAAATTCATATATAGATTATAGTAGATTTCATTCTCTCGTAACTCTTACATGAATTATTATTTTCATTGCGAATATTGATTTGAAACTTGTTGTCTATTGTATTCTATCAGATTTTTCCTGTTGGAGACTAACGATAATTTGTTGTATATTATCTTAGTCGTAATATTTCTTCTTGGGCTAGTTGAGCTCACCCTTTTCCTTGTTGTTCCATTTTTCTTCTCGGGGAGGCGAGAATGTAGCGAGTCTTAGTCGGGTATGGAATGAAGGTTCTAGAGAGTTGTTTAGTAGTCCTCACCATTTTTGTAAAATAATGTATCGATAATTATGATGAGGATTTATTTGCGTGTGGATATTATCTAGAAGACAATATTATATTTAAACTCACGATATATATATTGTCGTATTTCACACGACATTTGTATTATTGAAGTTGTAGTTTGCTTCTTGTACCATGTATTTGGCGATTTCGAGAATGGGTGTTGTGTATACTATTTTGGGGGCGTCGCGGTTAATATCGAGCTTAGGGATATGATCTCTGGCGGAGATCGGGGAATAGAACTAGGAGGGAGGCGAGTAAATCCTTAATTTAGTGTGTCTACTAAGCTTATTTGTTGGTTGGTCGTAATATAGGGGTATTATGTGATTTGTTAATTTATTTAATTAACCCTTGTTTTATGATAGTTTTTAAGAATGGAATGCTTGAGAGCGTTAATGATGGAGTGAATGAGATCGTGGAACACCTCTAGATCATGACCGAGGATAATGTGATGTCGGTGAAGAAGGAATTAGAGATATCCATGTGGTGAGTGAAGAATTGATAGTTACTTTTTTAGAGATAGTCGCGAGAGGTAATGGTGAGAGTGAGGAAGAAGAGGAAGAAGAGGTACTGAAGAGAGTTTATTAGAGGTATTTTATGATCAAAATGTAGAATTGCAAAATCGTATTCATGAGTTAGAAGAAGCGAATTTGAAGAATTGCGAGCGATCGTGGAGCAAAAGGATCTGACGATTCAAGCTTGTGTTGCGATATGTGATCTTGAGCGAAGCACTCTTTGGCGGTATAAGATGATAAAATTTGGAATCTGGTGAAAGAAGAAATAAGCGAGCAGTGAGAATGAGTGATGCGTGGGTAAAAAGCCATGACAGCGTTGATATTATGGAAAGAGATGTCGATCTAAAAGAAGATTTAACGATGGCCGGCGGGAAGGCGTCGGCGTGACATCGGCACCATGACAAATTCTAGGGAAGAAGCGATCGCCCGGTTAGATCTTCTACGGATGTGGAGAGGAGGGACATATAAGGTCGAAATTGTTGAAAGCCTTCAAGGTATCTTTATAATTGTGGAAAAAAGAAGGACATATAGCTCGAAGTTATGCGATATCGAAACCAGTCCGGTGAGAATGGTGACTCGAAAAAGGATGTCGGAAAAGTCAAAGTCGGCGGTTCTTGGAAGGCGTTTGTCGTGGCCGGTCAAAATCGAGGAAACGACGAAGTTAGCGGGTTAGTTAATTATAAATTCTTTGAAGTATATACCTTACTAGATATTGGTTCTACCCATTCTTTTATCTCTCTCTTACTTGCGCTCAGCGTTTGAACTTGACTACGGAGAAATTAAACTTTGACTGTCTGTGGAGACTCCGTTAGGAAAACTTTCATTACATCAGTTGTTTAAAAATCTTGCTTGATTGAGTTGGCACTATCGCATTACACATTAACCTTATTTACATAGAGATATTTGCTTTTGATGTGATTTTAAGGTTAAGCTACTCATCATTACCAAATTGATTGCTTTTGTAAGGTTGTTAGTTTTCATATTTCTAAGCAACTTTGTTATTGAATTAAAGCAATCAAACCATTGTAGTCAAACATTTTCATATCAAGCCATGAAGTCATTCGTTTTTATTACGGATGTCGAGTTTTCTTAGTCCATGTTATGGATTTGAATAAAACACGTCGATTTGAATAATATTCTGTTGTTATTGATTTTCTGGCGTATTTCTGAAGAATTTCTTGGTTTACTCCCAAAGCACGATATTAAATTTTGTATCGACTTTGAACCGGTACAAAACTCATTTCTAAAATCTCATATCGAATGGCTCTATTGAACTTGAGGAGTTAAAAATTCAACTATAAATTTGGTACTGAGCCTTTATCTTGTGACTTCCTTTGTGGAATTCACTAAAGCGGACTCTCTATAGGGGCGTCGTATTAGATGCGATAGTAAAGCGATAGGTGTCATTGTGACGTCTTATCAAGATTGGGATATGAGTCGCGATTGTTGAAGCAACCTAAGTCGATGTCGAAATCGTAGCTTTTACAGGCTTAGTTGGTTATTATCGGAGATTAGTTGAAGGATATTCTCGAATCATTTATTCCATTATCGCGGTGACTTCGTAGAGATACAAAAATTGAATGGAAGCGAGGAATGTGGGAAGAGCTTGAAGAACTCGAGAGGAGACTCATTTAAATACGTATTACGACCGTGCCATCTGGAAAAGCGAGCGTGGTGGCGGCGTGTTGAGTAGAAGATCATTATCAAATCTGAGTGCGATATTGTCAAAGACTAATTTCACGTATAATTTACAAATAATAGAGATGGAGATGAAAACTCTAGGGTTGCGTGATGATATCTGAGTATAATCGACTTTAATCGATAAAGTTAAAAGTTGCTCGAGCACCAGGCAGGGGCGATGATCGTATGAAGAAGAAAGTCTGAAGGAGCTATTAGGGGCGAGAATTGATGAAGAAGGAATACTTGAGTCACTCTAG
The DNA here is from genome assembly GCA_020205615.1 of Panax quinquefolius. Lineage (NCBI taxonomy): Eukaryota > Viridiplantae > Streptophyta > Magnoliopsida > Apiales > Araliaceae > Panax > Panax quinquefolius. The sequence continues at coordinate 169,235,855 of CM035153.1, read as the reverse complement.
ACTTTGTGTTCTAACGACTACGATTTGAAGAAACAAGATTATGATGGAGGCACTGATACACCATTTGCAATCCATCACGGAAGTCTTAAAATGTATCGTGATCTTGACATACATTTTGGTGGAACAATATGAAGAGAGAGATTGCAAAGTTTATCTCGATGTGTTTAACTTGCCCAGCGTGTAAAGGCGGAGCATCTAGTACCTAAGGTCGTTGCAACCACTTGAGATTAGAAATGGAAGTGGGAACACATTACCATGGATTTCGATTCTGGGTCTTCCTACGGTTTCTCAAAGGCATCAATCTTATTTGGGTTATTGTTGATAGATTAACCAAATCTGCTCATTTCTTGCCGTCTGGAGACTTATTCCTTGAGCGTCTTGCTAGTATATGCGTAAATGAGATTGTGAGGTTGCATGGCATGCTGTATCCATAGTTCGGATCGTGACCCGAAGATTCACTTCAAGATTTTGGGTTAGCTTGCAAAAAGCTATGAGCGCAGTTTGCGATTTAGTTAGGCATACCATCCCAAGCGGATGAGACAATCGAGAGAGACTATTTGAACTCTTGAAGATATATTAAGACTACTGTGTCACTAGACTTTGAGGCGGTTGGGATAAGTATTTACCATTGGTGGAATTCTCTACAACAACAAGAGTTATCGAGCAAGTATAGGTGTGGCTCCATTGAAGCATTATATGGGCCGAAAATGTCGATTTCTCGATATGTTGGGATGAGGTGGGTGAAAGCGACATTGTTGGGACGAGAGTTAAATGCGATATGACTAAAGAAAAGATCGAAATGATTGACAGCGTATACAAAGCGGCACAAGATCGACAAAAGAGTTATGCGGATCTTCATCGAAAGGGCGTGGAATTTAAGTGTAGGGATCATGTATTATTGCGAGTTGCTCCATGGAAGGAGTTCAAGATTTGGGAAGAGAGGAAAGCTCGATCCACGATTTATTGGTCCATTTCAAATTCTTGGCCAGAAGTAGGAAATGTAGCCTATAGACTTGCGTTACCTCAAGTATGTCTCGTGTTCATAATGTGTTTCACGTATATCATGCCGTAAATATGTGAAAGACCGAACCACGTTATAGAGTTAGAACCAGGACGAGATAATAGAAGACTTAGCGTGTGAGGAGGTACTGTCGAGATTTTGGATAGGAAGGAGCATGTCTACCTATGAAAAGGTCAATACCCTGAGTTAAAGTTTTGTGGAGGAATCATCTTTATAGAGAAATGACTTTGGAATTGGAAGCGGAAATGAAAGCGGTATCCTCACCTTTTGAAAACACCAGTGCGTCGTCGATTTCGAGGGCGAAATTTCATAAGGAGGGAGGTTGTAAGACCAGAAATTTTTTAAATAAAAGGAATTTCCTTTATTTATTATTTTGAAATAGTAAGGGTTGATTTGATTAATGTGGATAGTTAAGGGTTAAATCATAAATATTTCAAAATAAGCAGTGGTTATAAAATATTCATTTTTGTCGGGGAATATTCGTTTGGTGCGTGGAATATTAAATCTTGTCGGGGAATATTAAATGCAATGGTATGACCGTGTGTGAGCCCCATGTGAAGCGATTGGATGAGGAAAGCGACAAATATAAGTTGTTTAAAAATAACGGCGTAGTTATTACAGATTATCTTTGTTGGAATACCGGTGGTTAAAACACGATGTCTGGCGTTGTTGAGCGATGGTAGCTGCGGTATTGCATTGAATTATTGATTTCTTACGTGAAGGCCTTTACTCGATAATTATTACGATAATTCTTATTCGATAGTTTATTTTATTGATTGATAATTCTTTGCGTTGGTATTTTATATTATTGTTGTTTGATAATTGTCCTTTGCCTGATATTTCCCATTATCGGATCGATAATTCATATTATTTGAATAATATTATTAGATAACATTATTGGCGATGTCTAGAAAGTTACATCTAAGGAGAGGTTTGGTCACACTAATTGCGGCCCGATGATGAGAGATCCTTATTGGAAAGCCCCTCTTTCACAGGAGCGACTGGTTGTCATAAATGTGATTACGTAATATTATTTGTGAATAATTAATTATTGATTCATATGATAAAGAAATATTTATTTTATATGAATATAAATGATGGATTTATTTATGTGGTTATTAATGAAGGAATTAATCTTTGAGATGTTTTATTTGTATTTTGCCGGATTGGAGGTATTAAAAGATCAAATTGGTGTTATTCTGACTTTATTGTGTGAGTTATAATATTTAATCAAATAGTTGGATCGTTGTAATTTTTGGATATGTTATACATATATAAGTTGAGTATATGTCCACAAATTTTGAGCGAATTAAAAATAGCGTATAATTTATTATGAATTTTAAAGAGGTGGTGATTAGAGAAATTAGGTTATAAATGATTTTGGTGGAAAATTCTAGAATTGGTGGGCCCCACTTTTGGTTGGTGAAAAAATGTCTTTGAATTTTATTTCAAATGTGGTGGGTGGGAATAGTAGCGAGGTAAAGCCATCGGGTTCTTGAGTTAAATGCCTTTGGCGTCTAACATTTTCTATAAATAGAGGCTAAGTTAGAATTGAAAATCACACGAAACAAAGTTTTCTCTCTTTCTCTCTATATTATTGGCGTATTTTGTGAGTATTTAGATACTTTGAGAGTTCTTTATTCGATTACAAGTTTCATTGACATCACTTGAGCCTTTCCTTAGGAAATCTTGATTCTTTGAGGTAAGGGATATTATTTTTTCGTAATGATATTATTTCTTGATATCATTATCTTTGAAATATTGATCTGAAGTTTTTATCAAATTTGGAACTTTTTCATATCGGGGTTCTTATTCATGAGTTCTTATTCACGAGTTCTTATTCATGAGTTCTTATTCACGAGATTCTTATTCACGAGTCTTATTAAATGAAGCGTGAAGATGTTTTTTGTGGAATTTCTATCTTTTGGTGTCGGATTCTTATTCACGTATCTGGCCTTTATTCACGTATCTGACCTTATTCACGTATCTGACACTATTCATAGAAAAATAAAATTTCTTCTTTTAAGTCCAAAATATCTAATACGGATACTAGCTTTGATTGTATCCATGTTTTGATCATTCTTGAATTTTACACCCTTATGATTATTTTTGAGGTATTGTTGGACATGGATAAAACAAAATACTGAATCCTTAATCCTTAATCCTTGTCATTTTGTTTCCTTTGGATTCGTTCTTTTAAAAATATTTTCATCATCCTCGGTCTTAAATGATGATATTATTGAATATCTTTGGCTTTGTAGTGCGAAGATGAATGAATGATCTTTTAGTGCAAAGATGAATGATTTCTGAGAATATCTTTGGCTGTAGTGCAAAGATGAGCAGTGTTTAAATGAACATATTGGTGATGAATATCTTTGGCCTTTAGTGCAAAGATGAGCAGTGTTGAGATGAACATAATTAGATTGATGAATATCTTTGCTTTTTGTAGTGCAAAGATGAATATTTGATTTGAGATGAATATTGATTGATGTTACGAGGGGATAAAATATTGATGATGAATTTATTAAATTCATAGATTATAGTAGATTTCATTCTCTACGTAACTCTTACATGAATTATTATTTCATTTGCGAATATTGATTTGAAACTTGTTATACATTGTATTACATCAGATTTTTCCTGTTGGAGACTAACGATAATTTGTTGTATATTATCTTAGTCATAGTATTCTTCTTGGGCTAGTTGAGCTCACCCTTTTCCTTGTTGTTCCATTTTTTCTTCTCGGGGAGGCGAGAATGTAGCAGTCTTAGTGGGGGTATGGAATGAAGGTTTAGAGAGAGTTGTTTAGTAGTCCTCACCATTTTGTAAAATAATGTATCGATAATTATGATGGGGATTTATTTGCGTGTGGATATTGTCTAGAAGACAATATTATATTTAAACTCACGATTATATATATTGCGTATTTCACCACGACATTTGTATTAATGAAGTTGTAGTTTGCTTCTTGTACCATGTATTTGGCGACTCGAGAATGGGTGTTGTGTATACCTATTTTTCATCTTTACTCTGAGGCCCGAAGATATTCTTGAAATCATTCATCTTTTTTACTTTCTGGCCCGAAAATATTCAATAATATCATCATTTAAGGCGAGGATGATGAAAAATATTTTTAAAAGCGAATCGATTGAAACAAAAAAATGTGAGGATTAAGGATTAAGGATTCGTACTTTGTTTTATCCATGAAAAAAAAATACCTCAAAAATAATCTTTTTAGTATTATTTTAAAAATGGTGTAAAATTGAGAATGATCAAAACATGGATCTGATAGCCGATAAAGAATAAGCTAGTATCGAATAGATATTTTAGACGAAAAGAAGAAAATTTTGACATTGAATTCAAACCCTTATATCATGAATAGTCATGAATCTATCTTTAGTATCGTGAATAGTAACTTTTCAGACACCTAAAAAGATGAAATTCCAATAAAAAAATACATCTTCTAAGAATGATGAAAATATTTTAAAAGCGAATCCGCTTTGAATGAATGAATAGTTTGTGAATAATAACTAATGAATAGTAACTCGAATGAATAGTAACTCATGAATAGTAACCCATGAATAGTAACTTGAATACATGAAAAAGTTCTAAAGTTCCGAATTTGATAAAAAGTTTCAACGATATATTTGACATAATGATATTGAAGAAATAATATCATTTGAGAAAAAAATAATATCCACTTACCTCGAAAGATCGAGTCTTATTTGGAATACAGGATATAGTCTTTGAAGGACTTGAACTTGCGAGTATAGCAATACTCAAAGTATACTCAAAATACTCACAAGAATAAACTCGATAATATAGAGAGAAAACTTGATTTACGGTGTGATTTTCAATTCTAACCTAAGCACCTATTTATAGGAAAATCTTTAGAACACAAAGCGAAAATTTAATATAATATTAATATATATTATTAAATTTCTCCACACCTTCTTCAATCTGAATTCAGCTCATTAAACACATGTTGTAAAACACTTAAAAAAAAAAACGTTTTTATTATTTAAAATATTTTAAACTTCCAAAAATCGATTATTTGAACTTGAACTTGATAATTCATAATAAATAGCCCTTTTATCAGAAAATTCGAATCTCTTGCGAGTTTTTATAGGAAATTCAATTCTCTACAACTTTACGAGGAAGAAAGTTTTCCAAATTCCAAGCGAAATTGGCCGAGAAATCCACAAGCGAGGCGATTTCTAGAAATTTATAATCAAATTTGATCGATAAATGGGGTCCATGAACATATTTAACATGTTTTAAACATTTATTGCAACAAAAATACTCTTCCTCTCATATACTCATATATCCCACATTCGTTGTAAAAATATCACCATTATTATATTATTAAAATATAATAATATATTTAAATGAATTATTTTATCGGAAAAAGATAAAATTTCAATTTTCAACAATTGTCACATTAAAATTTTCTCCATCTATATCCACATAAAATCAATATTTTCCTCATCATATGAATCAATAATTAATTATTCACAAATAATATTACGAGAATCCTGATATTAATGACGGAGGCGGTTCAGGAAAGAGGAACTTTCGATAAAATTTCTCACTTCTTGGTAATGTATGATTAGGTGACCAAACCTCTCCTTAAGCAGAACTTTCTAGACATTGCCAATAATGTTATCTAATAATATTATTGAGATAATATGAATTATTAGCCGATAATGAAAATCTTTGTGTAATGTGATTATTGAAACAATGACAATATAAAATATCAATATGACAATTATTAAATCGATAAAATCTTTGAGCGATAATTCTTGTAACCATTATTGAGTAGTGCCTTCTTACGTAAGAATCGATAATTGGTGTTGCATCTTGAGTATATTTCTTGTGTTTTAACCATAGGGTATTTTAACGATATTAGCAGTAACAACTTCTGTAGTTATTTTTAAACAACTTATATTTGTCGTTTTCTTCATCGATAAGCTTTTAGTTATGGGCCCCACCCACATGGCTGCAGCTGTAAATGCGAATATTCCCAAGCGATGCGAATATTCCACGACCAAGCGAATATTCCTCGACAATGATGAATATTTTATAACCAACTTGCTTACTTTTTGAAATATTTGCGTATTTACCCCTAATTATCACATTAATCAAATCGACCCTTACTATTTCAAAATAATAAATAGAAAATTAAATTTCATTAATAATAAGTTGGGGTCTTCTGACCTCCCTCCTTATGAAATTTAAGTCCTCGAAATTGGCGTCACGTGCACAGTGTTTGAAAAGGTGAGGATACCTCGCTTTCATTTAGTTTCAATTTCGGTCATTTCTCTATAGCATGATTCCTCCACTGAAAACTTTAACTTGTGGTATGACCTTCTTGGCGTGGGACATGCTCCTTCTATCAAGATCTTGACAGGTACCTCCTCATACGTTAAGTCTTGACTATCTAAATCGGTTCTAACTTCTATAGCGTGGTTTGGGTCTTTCACGTATTCTGAAATGCGGATATGTGAAACACATTATGAACCACGAGACATACTCGGAGAATGCAGCGAGTCATAGGCTACATTTCCTACTCGGTCGAGAATTTGAAATGGACGATAAATCGATGGATTGAGCTTTCCTCTCTTCCCGAATCTTGTAACTCCCTTCCGTGGAGCGACTTCATGACAATCATGATCCCTACACTAAATTCCACGTCCTTTCGATGAAGATCGCGTAACTCTTTTATCGATCTTGTCTTGGTTTGTATCGTTGTCGAATCATTTGGATCTTTTCGGTGAGTAAATACGTACTAACTTCGGGTCCCAACAATGTTGCTTCACCCACCCTCGTCCCAACATATTGGAAGCGACACTTTTCGTCCATATAATGCTTGAATGGAGCCACACCTATACTTGCACGATAACTTGTTGTTGTAGGAGAATTCACTGATGGTAAATACTTATCCAGCGCCCTTGAAGTACAGGACCACGAGTCTTAATAGATCTTGAGAGTTTGAATAGTCCTCTCGATTGTAAAAGATGGTTTGAGGATGGTATGCGAAGCCGAATAAATAAATCCGTGCCCGTAGCTTTTGCAAGCTAACCCAAAATCTTGAAGTGAATCTTGGGTCGCGATCCGAAACTATGGATCTTGGCATGCCATACTGACCTCACAATCTCATTCACGTCTCATACTTAGCAAAGGCGTTCGAGGAATAAGTCTCCGTGTCGGCAAGAAATGGCGGAACTTGGTTAATCATCAACAATAACCCAAATAGCATTGATGCCTTGAAAGCCAAGTAGGAAGACAAATGTGAAATCCATGGTAATGTGTCCCACTTCCATTTCGGAATCTCAGAGTGGTTCTGAGCGGACCCTTAGGTACTAGATGCTCGCCTTTACTACGTTGACAAGTTAAACACATTGAGATAAACTTTGCAATCTCTCTCTTCGTATTGTTCCACCAAAATGTATGTAGAAGATCACGATACATTTAGTACTTCCGAGATGGATTGCAAATGGTGTATTGTGTGCCTCCATCATAATCTTGTACTTCAAATCAGTCGTTAGGAACCTGAAAGTCTAGAGTGGACTCGAAGTATTCCTTCTTCATCGATTCTCGCTTAGGAATAGCTCCTTCTTGTACTTTCTTCTTCATACGCATCGGCTCAAGATTCGGTGGCTTGAGCGACCTTAACTTTTTCTATTAAAGTTGGCTCTATCGTATACTTGACATCATCCTTTTCGTTCTGCATATGATCTTCTCTTTCAGCGTAGCGTCATTTACCACGTTCAACTTTTCGAGGATGGTATTGAAATAGTGTGGTGCGTAGTCTTTCGATAGCTCGAGACCAGCGTCATTTGCCGCGTGTTGAGTTCTTTTGAGTGAAGAAATATTTAAAGGCTTTTATGGTGCGAATATATCTCCACTTTCTCCCATATAGATAGTGCCTCCGTATCTTTTAAGCGTGAAAGCTTATTGCATGACTCAGATCATGGTAGGATAATTCTCTCATATTCTTTAAGTTGTCGCATGAGGCATAGGCTATGACTTTCCCACGTTGCATGAGAACACATCCTAACCCTTTGCACGAAGCATCATTTGTAGATAACAAATCCATCAAGAACGGATGGTATTGTTAGAAACAGTCTTTGAAATAAGTCTCCTCTTAAGCTCTTGGAAACTCTTCTCGCATTCTTCGCTCCAAGCGAATTTTGTATCTTTGAGTTATTTGAGTTAATGGAGTAGCGATTGAAAACCCTTCCACGAATCTCAGATAATAACCATTAAGCCCAAAAAGCTACGTACTTGATCATGGAGCTTGGTTGCTCGACTTTGTATTGCTTGATCTTGGTAGGATCCACGGATACTCCGTGTTTTGACACCACGTGCCCGAGAAATGCTACTTCCTCAAGCGAACTTCGCATTTCTTCAATTTGGCATATAGTTTGTTTTCACGAAGCCTTTGGAGTACCGACTTCAAATGGTGCTCATGATCTTCACGACTTTTGGAATATATGAGGATGTCATGATAAAAATGACAACAATGATCAAATATTCCTTGAATACTCGGTTCATCATATCCATGAAAGCGCGGGGAGCATTAGTTAAGTCGAAAGAACATGACTAAGAATTCATAATGCCCGTCTGGGGGTTTACGGCGGTCTTTGGAATATCCTCGATTCTAATCTTGGTGATGATATCGAGCGAAGATCGATTTTTGAAAAGAATTGTGCCCCTTACTATTTGGTCAAAACAAGTCATCAATCTGAGGTGAGGATACTATTCTTGATGGTGACATGGTTCGATTCCCGATAGTCAATCAAAAGTCGCATACTTACTCCGTCTTTCTTCTTTACGAATAAAGCAGGAGCACCCGAGGAGATGTCTTTAGGATAGAATAAAGCAGATGTCCAACAATTTCACGTAGTTGGACCTTTATCACGAAGTTCAATAGGAGCCATTCGATATGGGGTTTTAGAAATGGGCTTTGTGCGGGTTCAAGATCGATAAAGAATTCAACTTCACGTTAAGGGGTAGGCAGGGAAGTTCTTGAAAAATCGTCGGAAAGTCGATAACAGCAGAATATTATTCAAATTTGGCGTGTCTTTATTCAAATCCATAACATGGGCTAAGAAAGCGACATCCAGTTTTTGATAAGCGAATAGCTTTATGATTAGATATGGCGGTGATTGATTTTAATGGTTTAGTTGCTTGAATTCGTCTGACGGTTGGTTAGGAATATGAAAACTATGACCTTACGAAAGCAATCAATTTTGGCGTGATGGTAGTTAACGATCGATCCTAAAATCACATCAAAAAAGCAAGTATCTTTAAAGAGATAAAATCGGCGGGTAAGGTGATGGTGCCAACTTGAATCAAACAAGATTTATAAGCGAGTGGATGTGATGAAAGTTTCTCTAACGGAGTTTCCACGAGATAGGTCAAAGTCTAATTTCTCCGGTCGAGTTTAAGCGTTGAGCACGTGCGAGGAGAGATAAATGAATGGGTAACCTTTTGATTGTCAAGTAAAAGGTATAAACTTGTGAGAATTTATAAATAGCTTACCGTGATCACCTCGTTTGGGTTCCTCGCATTATGACCCGATCACAACAAGCGCTCTTTCGGGAATCGTTGACTTTGACTTTTACGGGACGATCTTTTGAGTCCAAATCCCATTGAACTAGGTTTAAGGCTTCTTTGTCTGATCTCGGCGATATGTCCTTTCTTTCCTGATTATAGCATACCTTGAGCTGTTCTGAAGTTTGGCGATATGTCCCTTCCTAATTCCATAATTGTGGCGCCCCAAAATAGGTATACATCACCCATTACGAGTTGTCGATACGTGAGTGCGAAACTTCTACAACTTTATTATTACAACGATAAAAGCGTGAGTTTGAATACAAATATTATCTTACAGACAATATCTATACTCAAATAAATCCTCATCACATTTATTGATACATTATTTTACACAAAATGGTGAGGACTACTAAACAATCTCTTTCTAAAACCTTCATTCCATTACCCAGGCTAACGTACTACATTTATATTAGCCTCCACGAGAAGAAAATGGAACAAAAAGGAAAGGGTGAGCTCGACTAGCTCGATAAAGAATATTATGACTAAGATAATATCTGACAAATTATCGTTAGTCTTGACGAGGAAAAATCTAATAGAATCTGATAGATGACAAATTTTAAATCAATATTAGCGGCCGGAAATAATAATTACGTTAGAAGAGTTAAGTAGAGAATGAAACTACTATCTTCATGTATGAATTTAAAAGTTCATCGTCTATCTTTTATCCTGTAACATCAATCGATATACATACGGAATCAAATATTCATCTTTACTTTTCTGAGGCGAAGATATTCATCGATTAAGTCGTATTCATTAAACACACTGTTCATCTTTTACTCTGAGGGTAAAGATGGCCGAAGATATTCTTGAGAAATCATTCTTGAAATCATTTTGCACATTTCTGAGGGCGAAGATATTGATAATATCATCATTTAAGGCGAGGATGATGAAAAATATTTTTTAAAAAGCGAATCGATTGAAACAAAATAATGAGGATTAAGGATTAAGGATTAAGTACTTTTGTTTTATCCATGTTGAAAATACCTCGAAAATAATCGTAGTGGTGTAAAATTGAGAATGATCAAAACATGGATCTGATCGAAGCTAGTATCCGGAATAGATATTTTAGACGAAAAGAAGAAATTTTATTTTTCGATTGAATAGCAAGTATCGTGAATAGTCTGAGTATCATTGAATAGTCAAATGCGTATCGTGAATAGTAACTCAGAGCACCAAAGATAGAAATTCCCAAAAAACATCTTCCGCGACTTACGTGAATAGTACTTTCGTGAATAGTGCTAAGTGAATAGTAACTTCGTGAATAGTAACTTCGTGAATAGTAACTCGTGAATAATAACTCATGAATAGTAACCCCAGAACATGAAAAAAAGTTCCAAATTTGATAAAAACTTGAGATCAACATTTTGACGTAATGATATTGAAGAAATAATATCATTTGAGAAGAAAATAATATCCACTTACCTCGAAAATCGATCTTGGAAGGAAGGAATCACGAGGAAGTGATCTTTGAATGAAACTTGTCTTAGCTGAACAATGACTCAAAGTATCTAAATACTCACAAAATCGCTCGATAATATAGAGAGAGAGAAGAAAACTTTGTTTACGGTGTGATTT
>CM035153.1:169148974-169224537 GCA_020205615.1 Panax quinquefolius | reverse complement strand
AACTTCAATAATTCATAATAAATAGCCCTTCTATCAGAAAATTCGAATCTTGCGAGTTTTTATAGAAATTCAATTCTCTACAACTTTGCGGAAGAAAGTTTTTCCAAATTCCAAACAGAAATTGACCAAATCCACAAACTGGGGGATTTACAGTTATAATCAAATTTCACCGATAAATGGGGTCCATCGACATGTTTAACATGTTTTAAACATTTATTGCAACAAAAATACTCTTCCTCCTCAGATATACTATATCCCCACATTCGTTGTAAAAATATCACCATTATTATATTATTAAAATATAATAATATATTTAAAAGAATTATTTTATCGTAAAAGATAAAAATTTCAATTTTCAACAATTGTTACATTAAAATTTTTCTCCATCTATATCCACATAAAATCAATATTTTCTCATCATATGAATCAATAATTAATTATTCACAAATAATATTACGTAATCACAATATCGACAAACCAGTGCAGCTCCTGTGAAAGAGGGGCTTTCCAATAAGAATTTCTTCTTATCGGCGCAAGCAATTAGGTGACCAAACCTCTCCTTAGTATGTAACTTTCTAGACATTGCTAATAATGTTATCTAATAATATTATTCGGATAATATGAATTATTGCTTCGATAATGAAAAAATCTTGTGTAATGACAATTATCAAACAACAATGAATATAAAATATCAACGCGTGAATTATTAACACAATAAAATAACGAATAAGAATTACCGTAACCATTATTGAGTAGTGCCTTCTTCACGTAAGAATCAATAATTGGTGCAATACCGTAATGCTATCGTGTTTTAACCACGCAAGGGTATTTTAACAAGATTAATGGTAACAACTACGCCGTTATTTTTAAACCACTTATATTTGTCGTTTCTTCATCCAATCGCTTTACATTATGGGGCCACACATGGTCATACCGTTGCATCGAATATTCCCCGGTCAAGATTTAAATATTCCACGACCAAACGAATATTCACCGAAAACAACGAATATTTTATAACCACTTATTATTTTGAAATATTTGCGTATTTACCCCTAACTATCCACATTAATCACATCAACCCTTACTATTTCAAAATAATAAATAGAGAAAATTAAATTTCATTAATAATAAGTTGGGGTCTTACAACCTCCCCTCCTTATGAAATTTCGTCCTCGAAATTGACGTACGTATTTGGTGTTTCAAAAGTGAGGATACCTCGCTTTCATTTTCGCTTTCCAATTCCCAAAGTCATTTCTCTATAAGCATGATTCCTCCACAAAACTTTAACTTGTGGTATGACCTTTCATGCGTAGGACATGCTCCTTCCTATCCAAGATCTTGACAGTACCTCCTCATACGTTAAGTCTTCGACTATTTCGTCCTGGTTCTAATTTATAACGTGGTTCGGGTCTTTCACATATTTACGAAGTACGAGCATGTGAAACACATTATGAACACGGAGACATACTTGGAGGTAACGCAAAAGTCTATAAAGCTACATTTCCTACTTCGGTCCAAGAATTTGAAATGGACCAATAAATCGTGGATCGAGCTTTCCTCTCTTCCCAAATCTTGTAACTCCCTTCCACGGAGCAACTCATGAATAATACATGATCCCCTACACTAAATTCCACGTCCTTTCGATGAAGATCCGCATAACTCTTTTGTCGATCTTGTGCTGCTTTGTATATCGCTGTCAATCATTTGGATCTTTTTCGTAGTCATACGTACAACTCCTCGTCCCAACAAAGTTGCTTCACCCACCTCGTCCCAACATACCTGGAGAGCGACACTTTCGTCCCATATAATTCTTCAAATGGAGCTACACCTATACTTGCTCGATAACTTGTTGTTGTAGGAGAATTCCACCAATGATAAATACTTATCCTAACCGCCCTTGAAGTCTAGGACACGAGTCTTAATTAATCTTCAAGAGTTTGAATAGTCCTTCGATCGTCTCGTCTGCTTTGAGGATGGTATGCAGAACTGAATCAATCCTGCGCTCCCATAGCTTTTTGCAAGCTAACCCAAAATCTTGAAGTGAATCTTGGGTCACGATCCAAACTATGGATACACCAGCATGCCATGCAACCTCACAATCTCATTCACGTACATACTAAAGAAGACGTTCAAGTGAATAAGTCTCCGTGATCGGCAAGAAGAAATGAGCGCATTTGGTTAATCTATCAACAATAACCCAAATAGCATTTATACTCGGAGAAACCGTAGGAAGACCCGTGCTTGAAATCCATGGTAATGTGTTCCACTTCCATTTCTAATCTCAAGTGGTTCAAATCGGACCCTTAGTACTAGATGCTTCCTTTTACACGCCGACAAGTTAAACACATCGAGATAAACTTTGCAATCTCTCTTCATATTGTTCCACCAAAATGTATGTCAAGATCACGATACATTTTAGTACTTCCAGATGGATTGCAAATGGTGTATCGTGTGCCTCCATCATAATCTTGTACTTCAAATCATAGTCGTTAGAACACAAAAGTCTAGAGTGGACTCAAGTATTCCTTCTTCATCAATTCTCGCTCCTAATAGCTCCTTCTTGTACTTTCTTCTTCATACGCATCATTTCGGCCTGGGTGGCTCGAGCAACCTTAACTTTTTCTATTAAAGTTGGCTCTCTACGCGTATACTTGACATCATCGCACTCTGCTCGTCGCATATGATCTTCTACTCAACGCGTCATTACTACCACGCTCGCTTTTCAGATGGTATTGAATAGTGTGGTCGTAGTCTTTCAATAGCTCGAGCCAACGTCATTTCAGCCGCGATGTTGAGTTCTTTTTTTGAGTGAAGAAATATTTAAGGCTTTTATGGTCCGAATATATCTCCATTTTCTCCCTATATGATAGTGCCTCCATATCTTTAACATAGCAAACGATCGCGCTAACTCTAGATCATGAGTAGGATAATTCCTCTCATACTCTTTAAGTTGTCGCGAGGCATAAAGGCTATGACTTTCCACGCTGCATGAGAACACATCCTAACCTCTTTGCTCAAGCATCGGCAGAGATAACAAATCCATCCGAACCGGATGGTATTGTTAGAACAGTCCGAAATAAGTCTCCTCTTAAGCTCTTGAAACTCTTCTCGCATTCTTCGCTCCAAACGAATTTTGTATCCTTCCGAGTTAGTTGAGTTAATGGAGTAGCGATTCGAGAAAACCTTCCACAATCTCCGATAATAACCAAAAGCCCAAAAAGCTACGTTTCTTGATCACCGAATTTTGGTTGCTCCCCAACTTCATTGCTTCAATCTTCACGGATCCACGGATACTCCATGTTTTGACACTGACGTGCCCAAGAAATGCTACTTCCTCGCCGAACTCGCATTTCTTCAATTTGGCGTATAGTTGGTTTTCACGAAGCCTTTGGAGTACCACTTAAAATGGTGCTCATGATCTTCACGACTTTTGGAATATATAAGGATGTCATCAATAAAGACAACAACGAACTCGATCCAAATATTCCTTGAATACTCGGTTCATCATATCCATGAAAGTCAAGAGAGCATTAGTCAATCCGAAAGACATGACTAAGAATTCATAATGCCCGCATCGAGTTCTAAAGCGCAAGATTTGGAATATCCTCGCCTCTAATCTTCAAATTGATGATATCCGTAATCTAAGATCGATTTTTGAAAAGAATTGTGCCCCTTGAATTGGTCAAACAAGTCATCAATACGAGGTAGAGGATACCTATTCTTGATGGTGACATGGTTCAATTACGATAGTCAATACAAAGTCGATACTCCCCGCTCTTTCTTCTTTACAAATAAAACAGAGCACCTTCCAAGGAGATGTACTAGACGAATGAAACCGATGTCCAACAATTCCTCGTAGTTGGACCTTTAACTCCTGAAGTTCAATAGAGCCATTCGATACGGGGTTTTAGAAATGGGCTTTGTACAGTGTTCAAGATCAATAAAGAATTCAACTTCACGCTCGGGGTAGAGACCGAGTTCTTCGGGAAATACGTCGGAAAGTCAATAACAACAGAATATTATTCAAATTTGGCGTGTCTTTATTCAAATCCATAACATGGGCTAAGAAAGCTTGACATCCGCTTTTCAATAAACGAATAGCTTTATGATTAGATATGACGTTGATTGATTTTAATGGTTTAGTTGCTTGAATTGCATATACAACGTTGGTTAGGAATATGAAAACTAACAACCTTACGAAAACAATCAATTTTGGCATGATGAGTAGTTAACCAATCAATCCCTATAATCACATCAAAAGCAAGTATCTTTAAAGAGATAAGGTCAACAGTAAGGTGATGGTGCCAACTTGAATCAAACAAGATTTATAAACAGTGGATGTGATAAAAGTTTCTCCTAACGGAGTTTCCACAGATAGTCAAAGTCTAATTTTCCTGAGTCAAGTTTAAACGCTGAGCACATGCAGGAGAGATAAAATGAATGGGTAGCGATATCAAGTAAGGTATAAACTTCGCAAGAATTTATAAATAGCTTACCCGTGATCACCTCGCTTTGAGTTTCGCATTTTGACCGATCAAATACAACAACGCTTCTTCTAGGAATCGTTGACTTTGACTTTTCCGATAGTCTTTTGAGTCACCGTCCTCATTGAACTAGGTTTCGCCATCGCATCTGATCTCAAGCGATATGTCCTTCCTTTCCATAATTATTGTGACGCCCCAAAATAGGTATACATCACCCATTCTCGAGTTGTCAATACATGGTACGTAAACAACTACATCTTTATTATTACAACAAGAAATCGTGAGTTTGAATACAAATATTATCTTCTGATAATATCTATACTCAAATAAATCCTCATCACATTTATTGATACATTATTTTACAAAATGGTGAGGACTACTAAACAATCCTTTCTAAAACCTTCATTCCATACCCCCACTAAGTACTCGCTATATTCTCGCCTCCACGAGAAGAATGGAACAAAAAGGAAAAGTGTGAGCTCAAATAGCTCAAGAAAGAATATTATGACTAAGATAATATACAACAAATTATCGTTAGTCTTCAACAGGAAAAAATCTAATAGAATACAATAGACAACAAATTTTAAATCAATATTCGCAATGAAATAATAATTCATTAGAAGAGTTAAGTAGAGAATGCAACTCTACTATCTTCTATGTATGAATTTAAAAGTTCATCGCCTATCTTTTATCCCCTCAGAACATCAATCAATATACATCTGAATCAAATATTCATCTTTGCACTACAGTGCCAAAGATATTCATCGATTAGTCATGTTCATTTAAACACTGCTCATCTTTGCACTACGTGCCAAAGATATTCTTCGTAAATCATTCATCTTTGCACTACAGTGCCATAGATATTCTTTAATATCATCATTTAAGACCGAGGATGATGAAAAATATTTTTAAAAGAAACGAATCCAAAGAAACAAAATGACAAGGATTAAGGATTAAGGATTCAGTACTTTGTTTTATCCATGTTCAAAAATACCTCAAAATAATCATAGTGGTGTAAAATTCAAGAATGATCAAAACATGGATACAATCAGCTAGTATCCGTAATAGATGTTTTGGACGAAAAAGAAGAAATTTTATTTTTCTATGAATAAGACCAGATACTTGAATAAAGGTCAGAGTATCGTGAATGAATAGTCAGATATCGTGAATAGTAACTCAACACCAAAAGATAGAAATTCCACAAAAACATCTTCACGCTTCATGAATAAGACTTTCGTGAATAAGAACTCGTGAATAAGAACTCGCTCAAGAATAATAACTCGTGAATAGTAACTCATGAATAAGAACTCATAAATAGTAACCCAGAGATATGAAAAAGTTCCAAATTTGATAAAGACTTCAGATCAACATTTCAAAGATAATGATATCAAGAAATAATATCATTTGAGAAAAAAAAATAACATCCCTTACCTCAAAGAATCAAGATTTCTTGGAAGGAAAGATCTAAGATCTTTGAATGAAACTTAGACCAACAAAGAACTCTCAAAGTATCTAAATACTCACAAAATACGCTCAATAATATAGAGAGAGAAAGAGAAAACTTTGTTTCGTGTGATTTTCAATTCTAACTTAGCCCTCTATTTATAGAAAATGTTAGCTTACCAAGCAGACTTGACATGCTACCCGATGGCTTTACTCGCTACTATTGCCACCCACCACATTTGAAATAAAATTCAAAGAAATTTTTCACCAACCACAAGTGGGGCCCACTCAATTCTAGAATTTTCCACCAAAATCAATTATAACCCTACTTTCCTAATCAAACACCTCTTAAAATTTATAACAAATCATTCGCTCATTTTAACGGTTCAAAATTTGTAGACATATACTCAACTTATATATGTATAACATATCCAAAAATCGCAACGATCCAAATCTGGTCGATTAAAAAATTATAACTCACGCAATATATCGTAAAAATACCGATTTTATTTTTAATATCTCCATTCCACAAAAATAATCGATAAAACACCTCAACATTAAATCCTTCAATTATAACCACATATAATAAATAAATCCATCATTTATATCCATATCAAATAAATATTTTCTTATCATATAAATCAATAATTAATTATTCCCAAATAATATTACGTAATCACAATTATGACAACCAGGCAGCGCCTTCAGAAAAAGGGGCTTTCCAATAAGGATCTCCTCATCTTGCGCCGCAATTAGGTGACCAAACCTCTCCTTAGATGTAACTTTCTAGACATTGCCAATAATGTTATCTAATAATATTATTCAAATAATATGAATTATTGATCCGATAATGGAAATACTGTGCGATGACAATTATCAAACAAAGAATAATATAAAATACCAACGCAAAGAATTATTGAATCAATAAAATAAAATATCGAATAAGAATTATCGTAACAATTATCGAGTAAAGGCTTTTCACGTAAGATCAATAATTGATGCAATACCGTGTGCTTTCTGTTCAACAACGCCAGATTAGTGTGTTTTAACCACCGGGTATTCCAACAAAGATAATCTGTAATAATTATGCCGTTATTTTTAAACAACTTATATTTGTCTTTTTCCTCATCCAATCGCTTTCACATGGGGCCCACACATGGTCATACGTATTATACGAATAATATTCCCCGCAAGATTTAATATTCCACGACCAAACGAATATTCCCCGACAACAATGAATATTTTATAACCACTTGCTTATTTTGAAATATTTGCGATTTTACCCTAACTATCCACATTAATCAAATCAACCTTACTATTTCAAAATAATAAATAAAGGAAATTCCTTTTTATTTAAAAAATTTCTGGGTCTTACAACCTCCCTCCTTATGAAATTTCGTCCTCGAAATTGGCGACGTACTGGTATTTCGAAAAGGTGAGGATACCTCGCTTTCATTTCGCTTTCCAATTCCTGTGTCATTTCCTCTATAAAGCATGATTCCTCCACAAAACTTTAACTTGTGGTATGACCTTTCATGGCGTAGGACATGCTCCTTCCTATCCAAGATCTTGACAGTACCTCCTCATACGTTAAGTCTTCTATTATCTCGTCCGGCTCTAACTCAATAACGTGGTTCGGTCTTTCACATATTTACGAAGCACGATATGTGAAACACATTATGAACACGAGACATACTCGGAGGTAACGCAAGTCTATAGGCTACATTTCCTACTCGGTCAAGAATTTGAAATGGACCAATAAATCGTGGATCGAGCTTTCCTCTCTTCCCAAATCTTGTAACTCCTTCCATGGAAGCAACTCGCAACAATACATGATCCCCACATTAAATTCCACGCCTTTTCGATGAAGATCCGCATAACTCTTTTGTCGATCTTGTGCCGCTTTGTATACGTTGTCGAATCATTTGGATCTTTTCGGTGAGTCATACGTACTAACTCGGTCCCAACAATGTTGCTTCACCCACCTCATCCCAACATATTGAGAAACGACATTTTCGTCCCATATAATGCTTCGAATGGAGCCACACCTATACTTGCTCGATAACTGCTGTTGTAGGAGAATTCCACCAATGGTAAATACTTATCCCAACCGCCTCTTGTCTAGGACACGTAGTCTTAATAAATCTTCAAGAGTTTGAATAGTCCTCTCGATTGTCCGTCCATTTGGGGATGGTATGCGTCAACTAAATCGCAAACTGCGCCCATAGCTTTTTGCAAGCTAAGCCAAAATCTTGAAGTGAATCTTGGGTCACGATCCAAACTATGGATACAGTATGCCATGCAACCTCAAAATCTCATTTACGCATATACTAGCAAGAAGACGCTCATGTGAATAAGTCTCCGTATCAAGCAAATGAAATGAGCGAACTTGGTTAATCTATCAACAATAACCCAAATAAGATTGATGCCTTGAGAAACCGTAGTAGGAAGACCCGTGAATCTAAATCCATAGTAATGTGTTCCCACTTCCATTCCGGAATCTCAAGTGGTTGCAAATCTGACCCTTAGGTACAAGATGCTCCGCCTTTACACGTTGGCAAAGTTAAACACATCGAGATAAACTTTGCAATCTCTCTTCATATTGTTCCACCAAAATGTATGTCAAGATCACGATACATTTTAGTACTTCCGGATGGATTGCAAATGGCGTACAGTGTGCCTCCATCATAATCTTGTACTTCAAATCGTAGTCGTTAGGAACACAAAGTCTAGAGTGACTCAAGTATTCCTTCTTCATCAATTCTCGCTTCCTAATAGCTCCTTCTTGTACTTTCTTCTTCATACGATCGTCTCTGGGCTGCGGGCTTGAAAGCAACCTTAACTTTTTCTATTAAAGTTGGTTCTATGCGATACTTGACATCATCGCACTCGTTCCGCATATGATCTTCTACTCAATGCGCAACTACCACGTTGCTTTACCAGGATGGTATTGAATAGTGTGGTCGTAGTCTTTCAATAGCTCGAGCCAACGTCATCGCCCGCATGTTGAGTTCTTTTTGAGTGAAGAAATATTTAAGGCTTTTATGGTCCAATATATCTCCACTTTCTCCCCATATAGATAGTGCCTCCATATCTTTAATAAGCGAAAACGATCACCGCTAACTCTAGATCACATGAGTAGGATAATTCCTCTCATACTCTTTAAGTTGTCATGCAGGCATAAAGGCTATGACTTTCCCACGCCAGATGAGAACACATCCTAACCCTTTGCTCAAGCATCGTCAGAGATAACAAATCCATCCAACCAGATGGTATTGTTAGAACAAGTGCCAAAATAAGTCTCCTCTAAGCTCTTGGAAACTCTTCTCGCATTCTTCACTCCAAACGAATTTTGTATCCTTCCGAGTTAGCCGAAGTTAATGGAGTAGCGATTCGAGAAAACCTTCCACTAATCTCCGATAATAACCAAATAAGCCCAAAAGCTACGTGATTTCAAATCACCGACTTCTATTGCTCCCAACTTTGTATTGCTTCAATCTTCACGGATCAACAGATACTCCATGTTTTGACACCATTATGCCCAAGAAATGCTACTTCTCGCCGAACTCGCATTTCTTCAATTTGGCATATAGTTGGTTTTCACGAAGCCTTTGAGTACCAAATTTCAAATGGTGCTCATGATCTTCACGACTTTTGGAATATATAAGGATGTCATCAATAAAGACAACAACAAACTAATCCAAATATTCCTTGAATACTCGGGCTCATCATATCCATGAAAGCCAGCGGGAGCATTAGTCAATCCGAAAGACATGACTAAGAATTCATAATGCCCATACCGAAGTTCTAAAGCGCGCTTTGGAATATCCTCGCCTAATCTTCAAATTGATGATATCCGTAATCGAAGATCGATTTTTGAAAAGAATTGTGCCCTCAGAATCGGTCAAACAAGTCATCAATGCGAGGTAGAGGATACCTATTCTCGATGGTGACATGGTTCAATTCCCCGATAGTCAATACAAAGTCGCATACTCCCGCCTTTTCTTCTTTACAAATAAAACAGAGCACCCCAAGGAGATGTACTTGATCTAATGAAACCGATGTCCAACAATTCCTGTAGTTGGACCTTTAACTCCCGAAGTTCAATAGAGCCATTCGATATGGGGTTTAGAAATGGGCTTTGTACTGTGTTCAAGATCAATAAAGAATTCAACTTCACGCTCGGGGGTAGACCAGAAGTTCTTCGAAATACGTCAGAAAGTCAATAACAACAGAATATTATTCAAATTTGACGTGTCTTTATTCAAATCCATAACATGGGCTAAGAAAGCTTGACATCCATTTTTCAATAAATGAATAGCTTTATGATTAGATATGATAAAGTGATTGATTTTAATGGTTTAGTTGCTTGAATTCGCATAACAACAGTTGGTTAGAATATGAAAACTAACAACCTTACGAAAACAATCAATTTTGGCATGATGAGTAGTTAACCAATCAATCCTTAAAATCACATCAAAAGCAAGTATCTTTAAAGAGATAAGGTCAACAGTAAGGTAATGGTGCCAACTTGAATCAAACAAGATTTATAAACAAAGTGGATGTGATGAAAGTTTCTCCTAACGGAGTTTCCACAGATAGGTCAAAGTCTAATTTCTCCTAGAGTCAAGTTTAAACGTTGAGCACACGCAGGAGAGATAAATGAATGGGTAGCACCGAGATCAAGTAAGGTATAAACTTCGCAAGAATTTATAAATAGCTTACCCGTGATCACCTCGTTTGGGTTCCTCGCATTATGACCAAATACAACAAACGCTTCTTCCGGAATCGCTGACTTTGACTTTTCTGGGGATGATCTTTTGAGTCACCGTCCCCAATGAACTAGGTTTCGCTTCATACAATCTCTCGAGCAATATGTCCTTCCTTTCCATAATTATAGCATACCTTGAATGACAGGGCGGGCGATTCACGTGGTCGTCGTTAAATCTCCTCTTTTAAAATCTCTCCCACTCGCTTCTTTCTATTTTCATGGCCATGATTACCACCGAGTGGTTACCATTTTTGTCCGTCTGCTTTTCTTTCTCCGGTTATTATCATTATTACGCTGATTCTTATCTCCTGATGCGATCCTCGGTTATGGTCCTCGTTGAATATACTCGTTATCTCGCTTTCTAACAATTGAGCCCTCATTAATAACATCCTAATAGAGAGAAATTTTATGAGAAATGAGATATTGTCGATGCCGGGTTTCAAACCTCTCAAAGAAACATCCACGCCATACGTGCTCCTCATTCTCCACCAAATGAGGTGCAAACCGATAACTCTGCAAACTTTGCCTCGTCTTCGAGACACCGCCATGTTGTTTTGTTCCAATCTGATGAACTCCACTTCCTTCATATAACGTAACACTTTCGTGAAAGTATTTGTCATTAAATAGCTTCCCAAACGCCTCCCAAGACATGCTGAAAAAATTTGGATGGGTACGCCTACTGATTCCCACCAAATGATCCGCCTCGCCAC
This sequence comes from Panax quinquefolius, assembly GCA_020205615.1. Lineage (NCBI taxonomy): Eukaryota > Viridiplantae > Streptophyta > Magnoliopsida > Apiales > Araliaceae > Panax > Panax quinquefolius. The sequence goes on along the minus strand of CM035153.1, from coordinate 169,213,129 downwards.
GGAACATAAAGGTGGCGAATGGAACCTTCTGTTTCTCAGTGCATCCCAAGACATCGAATATCTTGGTAATTTGCTTGACCCATGTTTCCGCCGTGATCGGGATTGGCTTTCCTTAAATTCGTGGTCCCAACTCTTTGAATCGCTTGGGCTCGTGACAACCCGTGAATTGCTATCATTTCCTCCTCAGATTTTGAACATGAGTCTCCTCATCGATTTTGCGTGAACTGCAAAAACTTCTAAACATCCCCTCGCTCATCATCTCGCTTCAATGGTGTTGTTCATGGAGGAACATTGCCACTTTGTTGCACGCTTTTCCTCGTTGGTGAGTACAGTATCTCCACGGTCTCATTTCCATTGTTAATATTCTCACGACATTCTCAAATCTCACCATCGTAAAACAAGGGTTAATTAAGGAAATCAATATATCACATAATATCCCTATATAATCGACCAACTAACAAATAAGCTTTGTAGGACACACTTACTAAGAAGGATTTACTCGCCTCTCCCTCCTAGTTCTATTCCCCGATCTCCGCCAGAGATCATATCCCTAAGCTCGATACCAACCGTGGCGCCCCCAAAATAGGTATACATCACCCATTCTGAGTTGTCAATACATGGTGCATGTAAACAACTACATCTTTATTATTACAACAAGAAACTGTGAGTTTGAATACAAATATTATCTTCTAGACAATATCTATACTCAAATAAATCCTCATCACATTTATTGATACATTATTTTACAAAAAAATGGTGAGGACTACTAAACAATCCTTTCTAAAACCTTCATTCCATACCCCGAGACTAAATCTTCATTATATTCTCGCCTCCACGAGAAGAATGGAACAAAAGGAAAAGGGTGAGCTCAAATAGCTCGAAGAAGAATATTATGACTAAGATAATATACAACAAATTATCGTTAGTCTTCAACAGGGGAAAAATCTAATAGAATACAATAGACAACAAATTTTAAATCAATATTCGCAATGAAATAATAATTCATTAGAAGAGTTAAGTAGAGAATGCAAACTACTATCTTCTATGTATGAATTTAAAAGTTCATCGCCTATCTTTTATCCTCGTAACATCAATCAATATACATCTGGAATCAAATATTCATCTTTGCACTACTGCCAAAGATATTCATCACCGGTCATATTCATTTAAACACTGCTCATCTTTGCACTACTACTGAAAGATATTCTTTAGAAATCATTCATCTTTGCTACTAAAGCCAAAGATATTCAATAATATCATCATTTAAGACCGAGGATGATGAAAAATATTTTAAAGAAACGAATCCAAAGGAAACAAAATGACAAGGATTAAGGATTAAGGATTCAGTACTTTGTTTTATCCATGTCCAAAAATACCTCAAAAATAATCACGGTGGTGTAAAATTCAAGAATGATCAAAACATGGATACAATCAAAGCTAGTATCCGTAATAGATATTTTGGACAAAGAGAAGAAATTTCATTTTTGGTGAATAGTGCCAGATACGTGAATAAGAACTCTGACACACAAAAGATAGAAATTCAAGAAAAAACATCTTCACGCTTCATGAATAAGACTTTGAATGAATAAGAATTCGTGAATAAGAACTCATGAATAAGAACTCGTGAATAAGAACTCATGAATAAGTAACTCCGACATGAAAAAGTTCCAAATTTGATAAAAAGTTCCAACCAATATTTCAAAGATAATGATATTGAAGAAATAATATCATTTGAGAAGAAAATAACATCCTTACCTCGAAAGATTAAGACTTCTAATGGAATATAGGGTATAGTCTTGAAGGAACTTGCACCGTCTAACAATACTCAAAGTATACTCAAAATACTCACAAGAATACGCTCGATAATATAGAGAGAAAAAACTTCAGCTTTACGGTGTGATTTTCAATTCTAACCCAAGACCCTATTTATAGGAAAATCTTTAGAACACCAAAGCGAAAAATTTAATATAATATTAATATATATATTAAGATTTCTACGCCCACCTTCCTAGATCTGATCTCAGCTCATTATGCACATGTTGTAGCCCACAAAACAAACAAAAAACGTTTTTATTATTTAAAATATTTTAAACTTCCAAAATCAATTATTTTGAGCTTGAACTTCAATAATTCATAATAAATAGCCCTTCTATCAGAAAATTCGAATCTTGCGAGTTTTTATAGGAAATTCAATTCTCTACAACTTTGCGAAAGAAAGTTTTTCCAAATTCCAAATGAGAAATTGACCAAAATCCACAAACGGGGGGATTTTACAAAGCTATAATCAAATTTCGGTCGAATAAATGGGGTCCATCGACATGTTTAACATGTTTTAAATATTTATTACAACAAAAATACTCTTCCTCCTCGTATACTCATATATCCCACATTCGTTGTAAAAATATCACCATTATTATATTATTAAAATATAATAATATATTTAAAAGAATTATTTTATCGTAAAAAGATAAAATTTCAATTTTCAACAATTGTCACATTAAAATTTTTCTCCATCTATATCCACATAAAATCAATATTTTCCTCATCATATGAATCAATAATTAATTATTCACAAATAATATTACGAAATCACAATATCGACAACCGTGCGCCCCCGAAAGAGGGGCTTTCCAATAAGAATTTCTTCTTCTTGGTGGCGCAATTTAGGTGACCAAACCTCTCCTTAGATGAACTTTCTCTAGACATTGCCAATAATGTTATCTAATAATATTATTCGAACAATATAATTATTGCTTCGATAATGAAAAATCTTGTGTAATGACAATTATTGAAACAACAAAGAATATAAAATATCAACGCGAAGAATTATTAACTCAATAAAATCTTTGAATAATAATTACTGTAACCATTATTGAGTAGTGCCTTCTTCGTAAGAATCAACAATTGGTGCAATACCGGTGTCTAACTTGTGTTTTAACCACCGGGTATTTTAACAAGATTAATGGTAACAACTACGTCGTTATGTTTAAACCACTTATATTTTATCGTTTTCTTCATCCAATCGCTTTCGTTATGGGGCCCACATGGGCTGCTACAAATTGCATTTAATATTCCCCGACGATCACGAATATTCCACGACCAAACGAATATTCCCGACAACAATGAATATTTTATAACCACTTGCTTATTTTGAAATATTTATGCGTATTTTACCCCTAACTATCCACATTAATCACATCAACCCTTACTATTTCAAAATAATAAATAGAAAATTAAATTTCATTAATAATAAGTTGGGGTCTTACAATGAATAACAAACAGGTTATAAAATACATATAAATTGAATAATAATATACTATCTAATAATGTCTTGGTTATTGTGTAACATTATACTGTCTAATGTTGTATTGGTTACTGTCTAATGCAGTATTGGTTACTATGAAACATTATACTTGTTACTAACTAATGCTGATTTGGTTACTATATATTTATGAGTTGGTTACTGTATAAAATTGTAACAGTAACCAAAACCTAAAGCATGTACTGATATAACAGTAACCAAAATCTAAAGCATGTAATCGTTATAACACTAACCTCAGCAGCAACATAAACAACAATTTCTTTCCCAGTGCACTGGCTTAATATGTCAAAAGTTGGCATGTCATCATTCTTGACAATCTGTGCAAAATACAAAACAACCAATTAATCATTAAGAAAAAGACATCTAACACAAAGCAAAACAAACAAAAATTTCTAACCTTGACATTTTCTTGATCATCATTACTTATTATTTCATGATGTTCTTCAACCATACCATCACGTTCAACTTCATTACCATACTCAAATTCATTCCCATCCTTCTTCTCAACAAAATCCGACACATCATCACCATAATTATTTTTATTTAGTTTTGAACCATCCTCAACAACATGACGGTCTTCAACCATAATATCATCAGCTTCATTTTCAACTTCATTTTTAACATCATCACTCTTCTCATCAGCTTTTAACCCATCATCACCAACCTCATCATCGTTATTATTATTACCTTTAGAAACATCAGCATCCTCATCAACAACTTCATCGGCTTCATCGGATTCATCATCATCATCAACATCACCACCCTCATCAGAATCAGAATCATCATCAGAATCACTATCAACTTCTTTAACCCCACCATCTTTGATCCTGCGTGACTCATCTCTAATAATTAACCTAAAGTCTCTGCATAGCTGAACGTGTAAAATCTGCATCTCATCCTTAATATCAGCCCGCAATTTTACAACGTCTTTCTTAATTTCAGAAACTTTTTTCTCCAACGGCCGTAACCGTGTATCAATTGCATCTTTAATGTCCGATATATCAAATCCAATGTTGTCATCCTTCGCCTTTTTTTCAACCTTTTGTCAAGATCCTTCCCATTGAAAAAGTGAAACCCGCCCAAATCAAGTCGTTCATTCTCCTCGGTAGTGGAATCAAACTTTTACCCTCAAATTGAAAAATAATAAGTACACTTCAAGATAACATCCGACAAACATTATACAATTACAATAATAAAAAAAGATAAAATAAAGAATCATAAAACATAATCAAGAAACAAAAACATATATACGGTAACCAAATATATATAAATCAGTAACCAACTAAATGTATAAAGGTAACCAAACTTTGTATATTCTAGTAACCAACAACATTTTTATTGTTAACATACACATAATATAATCAGTAACTAAATTAGTATATAAAGGTAACTAACTACCATGTTAATAATAAACTTCACAAAAATAATCAGTAACCAAATAATTAACTAAAGGTAACCAATTGCATTCTTAGTAGTAAACTGCATACCTGTCCAGAACAAAATACCAGATCATTTAACTTGTCATTTGAAAGGGGCTTCACTAGCTCCTTCCATCTATATAAATCGGACATCCGATGATGCTTTCAAATGCGTTTACATATCTTTATAAGCTTTGAAAGTTGAAATGGTTTCAAACATAAATACTTGAAATACATATGGAAGACCATTCAACTTATACAATTTAATATAATGGTCCTTGTAGAAATTATATGTTGAACCACCACTCCTTCCTTTCTTTATATGCCCCTTCAAAGCATTTGACAAAGAGTACTTTGTCATTTCAAACGCAACTTTCCCCCAAGGAAAACTGCTAACATCACCATAACATAAAAATTGTCCATTGCCCCCATCAACAAAATTTTCGAAACTGTTGAAAGAATAAAATTAAACACCAAAAAATCAATGACATCCTAATAGCCTCATCATCGTCATCAAAAAGCGCCTCCTGAATACCCTACCTATACTACTACGAGTAATGACTTGACCCCAAATTCAAATTTTTTTCAATAATCAGATTCTGCATACCTTTATATGCACTTATATCATCATTGCCTTGCCATCTCAACCCAGAAATCGTACAAAACTCAGGCAACCCAAACCTAACCCTTTTCTCCCCAAACAAAAACCACATCTCACCATCATCCCTTTGGTGAACCTCCCTTACAAAAGCATGGTGAATAATCTATGAATACATTTGATGCTCACCAAACTCCAAAAAATTTCCAAAACACGTTGCCCTAAATTTCTCCAGCTGACTTTCATTCAATTTCTTGGCAATAATGATGAGGACTTCCATGTCACACCAATATATTACTTTTCTAGTGAATTTTCTGTTGCATTCCTCATAGTAAAGATCCCATAACTGTAAATACACAAACCAGAATTAAACAGTTATTAGTAACCAATATAAGAAAAATTTATACCAAAAACAAAATATACACTAAACCCATTAACCAAATACATACTAAACAAGTAACCGATTAATTCTATGATGGTAACCAAACCATTTTTTAATGGTAACCAATACATAAACAACATATACACTAAACCCAGTTTATTAAACCATGTATACTAGGTAAAAACATATTAAACATAACAACATAACAAGGTAACCAAAGTCCCAACTTAAGAAAACATAAATGGTATCAAAATAATAAGCTTACTTCAATGAAACATTAACATAAATCAAATAATACAAAATACTAACCAAATCAGAATATAGTAGTAACTAAAACCACGATATAACAGTAACCAAATACATACTAATAAGTTACCAAATCATTATAAGTTTATAGTAACCAAATACATACTAATAAGTAACCAAATAATTATGATTTTACAAAGAACAAAATACATACTAATAAAAAATCACAAAGAACTAAATACATACTAATAAGTAACCAAACCATAAAAGTAACACACTAATATAATATCACAGTAACCAAATACATACTAATAAGTAACCAAATAATAAGTTTACAGTAACCAAATAATTATATAATGGTAACCATAAGATAATTTAAATTAACACACCTTTAAAATTCTCTATGTTGGAATTATATTCTGGATAAGCACTTGACCTTTGGCCTTAACTACAGGAACATCAAACTTAGAATCTAACTGCACTTGAGAATGCTTGATATCACTATGTATCACCAGCCTATTCTCATTCTTACTCGATTTCTGACCTACATCCTTTTCCTTCCCCCTCCTATCCACATCAAACTTCTTCACGTCCTTGATAGAATCACGCTTAAATATTCTCTTCCTCTTCCCATCCTTCTTCCTTGTATCAACCATTCTATACAAAACATAAAAAATAACAAACCCACACAACAATCAATACTACATTCGACTAATAAACTACATTAATATATAATACGTTAAACTATATCAAAATAACTGACCTGAAAATATACACAACTAGAATCGATAACGAAGAAGAATAAAACAACTGGAACACTGTGTAATCACGAAAACAAGTAACAACGATGGTGACGAAAACAAAACGAAAACGAAATGACTATGAACTTCGATAACGATCAATGGAGAATACTGAAACACGAAGGAAAGAGAAAAGAGGGTTTCAGCGTGTAAAGTGTCATAAGACGAAGACGAAGAGTCCTACAGAGACAATAGATGGCGGTTATTACGCATTTCAAAAAACATGCCCCCATTAATATTATTAATCCCTTAAATTAATGACTCATAACTATAATAATATTGTAAATAAAATTAAAAAAGTGTAATGTTTTTGTAATTATTTTATGGATGTAAGATTTTTGTAAATATTTTTTAAAAGGTACTAACATATGTAATTTTTCCATATATATATAGCATACGCTTGCTTGGTAGTTGGTAGCTTGGCTAGAATATTTAGTTAAGAGTTTAATGTTTTCTTTTGTTCTATATTACTTGTTACATTAAATAAAATTTTTTATTAGTTAAGAGTGTTCAACCTTGAAAAAAAAATTCAAGAGCTACTCGAATTTGTTTTATAAACAATCCAAATTTGAAAAAGAAGAAGTTAAATTTATAATATAACTAGCATCTAGCAAAGTTACAAGGTTCAAAATATTTAAATTTTTTAATAACAAACATTTCTTAATGATTTTAATTTATGTCTTTTTTTTACCGATTAAGATATAAATAAAATTTTATCCTCTTAACGAATCAAATCGGATATGAAGTTGTTAAGAGGTAAACAAATATCACTTTAGTATCATCTTTGGTTCGGATAGTATCATTATGTCTCTGTATTGCAAAGTTCACGAGTTCGATTCTCCCGATTGAAATGTTGTAATGAATTAATAGTACCAAAATGACAACAATAAGTCTACTATCACATAAAAAACGTTCACATACTGCTCACATACACTCACATATATATATTGGTATGACCCACATGCCAATATGTATGTGAGTGGTTTTATTTGATAGTAGCATTACTCAAATGACAAAGAGGAAAAAGGAAAAAAACCCTAGCCGAGTTGTAACTCGTAAGAGCATGCGGATCCAACCATTCTATGATCCAAATTTAGGTTTTAGAATCTGACATGCGTCCAATTCAAATTCTTTCTCAGGGGCTTTTTGATTGCAGCTGAATGGCTGATCGATTTAGTCATTCAGTGCGTTTGTTTTGAAAAAAAATCGTCTGAATGGCTGAATCGGTCAGCCATATAGACGATTTTGAGCTGATTGGTTCAGTCCAATTTTTTTGACTGAATGATTTTTTTTTATTTACAATATTAAATATTATATTAAGTATTATTAAATAAATTTATAACAATTTTTTAAATTTTTTTAGAGGGAGAAAATAATAAAAATATACTATTAAGATGTTTCAGATATGTCAATTATCAAATAACTTTTTTCATTCAGATTCAGATTCATTAACTTTTAGGTCCTTAACACTAATATACAACAATTAGAAAGTATTTACAAAAATAAAACACAAACAACATAATTATAAAAATAACGCAACATAATATTAGGCTTGCTAAAATTACTGATCTTTTTTTCTCTCTGCACGCCGCCATTCGAAGTCTCTCATCTCTAACCGCTCCTAGAATCAAGCGACTGAACATAACATTCATCTTTGAAATCGGAAAAATCCAAATCTTCTGTCACGACACACATCTGAGATCAAAGAAGACGGAAATTTTTCTCGCGACGACACTCTAAGATCGCAAAATAGCATACAATATCACATCAACTTCGATACAAAACTGAATACAGAGGTATGTGAGTTTAAAATTGCTGTACATATAGTTTCCTATGGTTACTACGAATTCCTATATTGATTACCTTTCTTAAGTTTTTCACACTTAAGATGGTTACTACAAATTCCTATAACGATTGCTTGATTCACAGATATGTTTTATTTATATTATGGTTACTAAATAGATATAAATTGGTTACTATTTATTGTGTATTTGTTTGCTAAATAATGTTTATTTGATTACTTTATAAATTTTAAATGAGTTCTACTTATTTTTTATATTAATGGTTACTAATCAAATACATTGGTTACCTTCCTACTAATGCTGTTAGTTACTTGTCAATGTTGTATTGGTTACTAAATAACATTATACTGCTTAATGCTTTTTTGGTTATTGTATAACAATATATTGATTCTTGACTAATCTTGACTTCGATTCTTTGTATAACATTATAATGGTTCTTGACTAATCTTTGTCTTGATTCTCGTGTAAAATTATAGTCTTGACTTGATTCTTCGTGTAAAATTATTTAGTGACTAATGCTGACTTGGTTACTGACTAAAGCTGACTTGGTTACTAACTAATGCAAACTTACTTACTGCAGAGATTAATTGGTTACTGTAATATTGGTTGCTGAAACATATTAATGTACACTTCTATACTTATGTTTTTTATATTAATGGTTACTTGTTATCTACATTGGTTACATTCTTACAAAAGCTTGCCTTTAGTTGGTAACAAACAAATTATACTGGTTGTTTTTTACTATAAAAATGCAATGCAGAATGTATTTATCTTGTGGTTACTAAATAAATATGTGTTGGTTACAATCTAAAATGGATTTGGTTACTGTATAATGTTGTCATGATTAATGTATAATGTTGTCATGATTTTGGTTTGTTTTAATATGGTGGTTACTTATTGGCTACATTGGCTACCTGCATACAACTGTTATAATTTAATTGGTAACAAATATCAATATACTGATTATTTTTATTGTAAAATGAATGTACAAATGTGTTTTATGTTCTGGATACCAACATCATGTAGTTTGGTTACTAGCTAACATTGATTTGGTTACTTTACAATACTTATTCTGTTGTTAGACAATGGAGATGATTCCAGTTGTACTTTATTTCAATGGTACATGGACTGATAGTAACCAATACTCCAAATTTGAAGTTACCGACATACTAGTTCTATCAACTTGTTCGTTCAGAGAGATGCAAAACATGATAATCCAGTGACCATTTGGAAATTTATGTTAAGTTTGGAGTGTCGAATTTTGGCATTTTAGGAGCCTAATTTCATTGAAAACGGGTCAACGATCAAAACTCACAAGCTTTGCTGGTGAATTGCATGGTTTTTTGGTCAAATTCCATCATTTAGGCCTTCAAATTTGCATGTAAAAAATTTGGTTTATTTTCTGGTTACTAAGATTATGTAATTTGTTATTCTTGTCTAATATTGATTTGGTTACTTTACAATGTTTATTCATTGTTAGACAATGGAGACCGACGAAGAACCAATACAACAAATTTAATTATTTACGAGAATATATAATTGTTTCTTCGTCAAGAATTATTAACCACATGGTTGGTAACATTTTGATGGTGTCTGATAACCAAAATTGATGTTGATTAATATTTTAATTTTGATTCCATCACGAGTTATCAATATAAAGTAAACAAATACATTGAACAATTAGTAATCGCTTCAAAACATTTTATGTAAATTTGGTTACCCATCTAAAATAAAATGGTTACCTCTATATTCATATTTAGTTACCAATTGGACCATTTCAAAATAACTTTTATAACTATGTAATTTAAAAGTATCCATGAGCTAGATAAATGGGAACCCTCACATGTACATTAAGCACTTGATAACTGTTCTCATATAAGTTTTTAATTATTTGGTTACTAACAAAAACTAAAATGGTTACCCTTATACGCAGTTTGGATACCAACCGCATTATATATTAACCGAATAAAAATAAAAGTAACCAAAATCCCACATTGAGGGCACAATATAATAAGAGCTAAACCATAAGGTAACAATAACCAAAACATAATAAAGAAGTAACCAATTAGTTATATGAAAAGTAACGAACATGTTTTAATGGTAACCAAAATGAAACAACTCAGATATCCAACCCAATTTAGTAACTCATGTATACTCTCACATGTACATTTAACACTTGATATATGTCCTAATACAAGCTTGTAACTATCTGGTTACTACCAAAAAATAAAATGGTTACCCTTCTGTGCATGTTTGGTTACCAACTGCACCTTTCAAATAATGTATCAGACACAACTTAGAAGTAACAAATACGAACCAACAAACAATGTCAAATAATTGATAATATAATCAAATATATAATCCTATTTACATAAGCTCCAATAAACATTACATACTCACTAACCATAACAAATGGTTATGGATATCAAACAAAAACCAAAGTACGAAACACAATTCAGAAGGACAAGACAACGACAAAACCAGATAGTAACCAAACAGTTATATGATAGTAACCAAAATATATTTTAATGGTAACCAATACATAAACAACATGTACACCAAAACCAGTTTAGTCAACCATGTATACTAAGCAAATACATTGTAACCATAACAACATAAAAAAGTAACCAAAATACCAAATTAAGGTAACAAAAATGGTATTCGAATCTCAAGCTAACAGTAACCAAAACATAATGCAGAAGTAACCAAACAGTTATATGATAGTATCTATTTTTTATTGCTTGACGTAGCTACAACGTAAACATTACATCAAGTCCCTAGAAATTGGATACAGAAGTAAAATGGTAAAATGAAGATGAGACAATTATGATCATTCAAAAGCAGACTATATATGTTAAGAGCCTAAATAATTTGAAAATAATTATCCACTTTAGCAAATATTATGTTGTTAAATGATGTCTTCGCAAATAACCCAAATCGTAGAAAATTAAACATAAATGTAATGATGCCGTAAGACAAACTCAGAGTATGACAACAACACATCAACCATGTACATACTGCATGGTAGGTTCTAAAAGGAGGCAGTTCTACCAAAGCAAGAACTCCATCGTCTGAATAAGTAGATTCAATCCGCTGACGACGAAGGGCTTCAAGAAGAGAGATAGAAGTAGTAAGGACGGAGAGAGAGAGAGAGAGAGAGAGAGAGAGAGAGAGAGAGAGAGAGAGAGAGAGAGACCGAATGAGAACGATGAAGGGCTTCAAGAGGAGAGAGAGAAATAGTAAAGGCGGAGAGAAACCGAATGAGAAGGGAATGTTTCAGGAAGATGAAAACTAATTTGTCATGTCAGCCCATTAATATTAATCCTTTAAATTAAGGACTCCTAATTATATTGATATTGTAAATAAATATGATAAAATGTCATATTTTTATAATTATTTTATAGATGTATGATTATTGTAATTATTTTTAAAAATGTACTATAATATGTAATTTATCCTTAACTTTTTATCAAACAACCCCTAACCCTAGCCGAGTTGTAACACTCGGGTCGAGTCGGAGCCACCGACTTTATTTCCTTAGCGAGACGCCCACCCGTTGTTATAAAAGATGCTTCTGCTACAACGAAGACAATCGAAAGACGGGAAACAAGGTCAGGGACAGGGAGTCTAAAAGTGGAGTGAGAAAATCTGGGTGATCGGTAGTTATAATGGTGATGGACGAATTTTCCGGTGCATCACTGCCGTCATCAGGGGTCGACGCTAAAAAGCGTCGAGTAACATACTTCTATGAGCCCACAATTGGGGACTACTACTATGGCCAAGGCCACCCCATGAAACCCCACCGTATACGCATGGCCCACAACCTCATCGTCCACTACTCTCTCCACCGACGGATGGAGATCAACTGTCCCTTCCCCGCCGCCCCCGACGACATCCGGCGATTCCACTCCGACGACTACGTCGATTTCCTTGCTTCCGTCACACCCGAAACCCTCCACGACCACACCCACTCCCGCCATCTCAAGCGTTTCAACGTTGGCGAGGACTGCCCCGTTTTCGACGGCCTTTTCGGCTTCTGCCAGGCCTCCGCCGGCGGATCTATCGGCGCCGCCGTCAAGCTTAACCGCCAGGATGCTGATATTGCCATCAATTGGGCTGGTGGGTTGCATCATGCCAAGAAGTCTGAGGCCTCTGGCTTTTGTTATGTCAATGATATTGTTCTTGGTATTCTTGAGCTCCTCAAAGTCCACAGGGTATATTCTTTTTAATAATTATTACTTTGGTTCTCTATTTGAGATAATTTGATTTTGAGTTTGAGTTTCCTTGTGTGACTAGTTTTACTGCTGATTGTCTTTTGTTTAAATTGATGGATTGTTGTTCTAGGATTGTTTGCTTAATAAGTTTGTGGTTTGTTTATTTATTATGTCTGGGGTTTTTAATTTGATACTCTGCAACATTTTTGTAAGTAGTCAAAAAGGTTTATTTGTTTTGGCAATTTGGTTTTGGTGGGTTTTTGTGACGTTGTGATGATTCCTCTGGGCTGTGATTTTACTCTCAACTTGTGACTGTAGTTAATGATAGAACAAAAATATTTATATCAATTTATGTTGTTCATAAATAATTTTAAAAATATATAGTTTCTACCGAATTTTTTCCTGTTTGTATCATCTTTTTATTTGGGTAGACATTAAAATGGTTGTGTTTATTCCGTGTAAACTTTAATATTCCAACCTACCTTCTGTGCACTCAACTCTTGCTTTTAAAACAGAGTGAATACAGAAGTTTCAGTTTATTTTTTCACTCTGACAACTTAATACTAATTGGATAAATAAAAGACATTGCATACCAGAAATTGGTTTGAACATTTTCTCTATATTAGCGTTTGTGTTAGTATGCTATGCATTAGAAAACTCATAAGAAGTTGATCCCAGACCTTTATCAATATTGTATCGTTAATATAACGGAGAAAATAAAGTGTTTGAAAATGAAGAAATTAGTCAGATGGAAGTCCTGTGCTTGCATGCAACTAAAAAATCAACTCCTTAGCAAGTTAGTTGAGTGCAGCTCCTTTATTTTTTATCCTCATTGATTTATTGACACAAAAGAAATTGTAAGTAGGCACAATTGTCATTTGTTTTCATTATTGTAAATCAATTTATTTTGGTTTTGTCAATGACTTATTCTCATACAATGGTGGTTAATTTGGTCTATTAGTTTTTTCTTTTTTCTTTTTGTACTTATCATTACTGAAAATATTAAAGTTTCAATTTCTTTTTGCATCCTTTGAGATATTTTCTAATTTCTGTTGCTTGTCATGCATGCACTCTCATATTTTCTTCCCGTCAACATTCATCCTTTAATATTGAATAGCGATGATAACTTTTGTTCCTTGTGAGGTAGCTAAAATATTTCCCTTTGTTTTCTTTGTGCTAAATGCTATGTGATGCACTCTACTTTACTTGGCAGCGTGTACTGTATATAGATATTGACATCCACCATGGAGATGGTGTTGAAGAGGCTTTCTTTACGACTGATAGAGTTATGACTGTCTCTTTCCATAAATTTGGAGACTTCTTTCCTGGAACTGGGCACATTAAAGACATTGGCCAAGGTCGTGGGAAGCATTATGCCCTCAATGTCCCATTGAATGACGGAATGGATGATGACAGTTTTCGTGGTCTATTTCGTCCAATAATCCGCAAAGTTATGGAGGTTTACCAGCCAAATGCAGTTGTTCTTCAATGTGGAGCAGATTCATTAGCTGGTGACAGGTTGGGTTGCTTCAACTTGTCCGTGAAAGGTCATGCTGATTGCCTTAGGTTCCTTAGATCTTTTAATGTCCCTCTAATGGTTCTGGGTGGGGGCGGTTATACAATGAGGAATGTCGCCCGGTGCTGGTGCTATGAGGTCTCTCTCTGTCCCCTTCTCTCGCCCCCTCTCCCGCTCTCCCCCTCTCCCCCTCTTCTTGGTGACTAGAGGCCTTTGCTTCTGAGATTATCTCATCAAAACCTAACTCGTTTTGAGATTCTGTCCATTGAGCTTAAGTATTTTTGGTTTTTGCAGACAGCAGTTGCAGTTGGGGTGGAACCTGATAATAAATTGCCTTACAATGAATACTATGAATACTTTGGCCCAGATTACACTCTTCATGTTGAGCCAAGTGCTGTTGAGAACCAGAACTCACCCAGAGATTTAGAGAAAATCAGGTAATTTAAGTACTTTATCTGTCAACAACGGGTCAAACTTGAGTTATTGCTAGTGATTGTACTCTCCTAATATTTGTAGAAATTTACGTTCATAAGACTTTGAGTTTATATTGAATCAAACAATACATATTATATCTCAACTATCAAGTATTTTGTAATTACTGAATCTATGGAAAGTGCTTGGGGAATATATCATCTGTTAAACACATTTTTGTCAAATCATTTTAGTATATTTCTAGTTTTCATGAACCATGTGAATATTTTACTTATCAAAAAATAAAAATAAAATGAGTCATGCTAATTTTTACTGGTTTGTCCTTTTGGTGAAAAGTATGTAAGTAGAGACTGCAGCCTCCTGTTACATTTCATCCATTGCTTTGGACTTTGTGTTAAATCATGCAGGCACCCAATCCCAAACCATCGAGTAAGGTTCTAATTATAGAAGTCATAAGAAAACTAATAAAAACGATTTAAATAATATTGGTAAATTGCCAGGTGTATAAAATAATTATAGTATTGGAGTTTGGATTGAATAATTACTGGCCTTATACTGTGGAGATATCCAGCAAGCCTTGACTCAAATAAATTTGATAGTATAAAAATTAAAAATATATCAGAAAATTATGTATAAATATGTTTACAGGCATGTCCTACCGTCCTGGAAGGAAGAAGTATGAGGGATTTTGGTGTAGGACAAAGATGGAGGAAAGAATAAATGAGATTAGAAGAAATATTAAAGTCTAATAAAATTAAGTAATATCAATGACTCAATAATTAATAATAATGATGGATTATAAGGTTTTATATAGGAATAGGAAAAATCCTAATACTTGGAGACTAAGTAAATATTAAGTAACCTAATTAAATAAGGAAATAAAATCCTAATAATTATATACTACCTTAAATAATTAATATTGGAGTATTCTACTAAAATACTTAAATAAATATCCTAATCTTATTTACGAAATAAACTATTTACATTAAAATCATCCATAAATAATAGTATATAATAACAACCCAATAATATTAAATGTATTTTGCTTCCATCCACATCATTTTCGTCCTCTTTGAAAAAAATTTGCCCTCGTGTTTTGAAGTATTTTGAAGAATCCATACACGAACTGGACTCCAAATATGCAAAAAAATTTGATCCTTCTTGTAACCATATTGATTAGTAGAAAACAATAAGGAGTGAACTTCCTTATATTTCATATTGTTGTAGCTCTCGTTGATAACAAAATTGATGACTTTATCATTGATTTCTAGATTATTAAGTTGCTTTGAGAATATATCGACTTTATGCTCGATCTTGCTTTTGTTCTTGCTCGTTGTATACTGAACTTCAACTTTATCTTCATATAACTTGCATTGAGTTGCAAAATTTCTTCATTTGGCTCTTTCATTGCATCTTGTTGAACTTTCTCATTAGGGTTGAATATAATTAACATGATAGTATAATGTTCATGTTTAAAAGAGCATGTATCACCTTTTTCATGATCCACATCTAAGCATTCAATCCAATCTTGACCCAATAAAATATGTGGAACACCATACTAAATTAGAATATATGTGCATTTGGATCGGAACTAAACATCTTTATGTAGCATGAAAAGAAGAATTACATAACCAAAGGTCCAAAGGTCTCAGATGCAGTTCAACAACATGGTTTAATTTTCCTATTGCACGTGGAGACACAATATTGACTCCTCATTCTTCTTCGATGATAATTTTATAGTGTGTTCCTCCACAATGAAGAAAAGTATGAAAAATAGTGTCACACTTTGAAGAATCCTGTGCGTGAAGTTTTGGTATATCCAGTTCCATGCTAAATTGACAAAACTAAAATTTTGAGGGCTTATTTGAACTTTTCAGAAACCTCAAAGGACTGATTTGAACTTTTCTGAACTTTAGGGGATGTACTAAAAATTTTAGAAACTTTGGGTGTTGTATTTATAAATTCAGAAACCTTGGGGATACCAAATTGTATTATTGCAACGAATGAAAAGTAATGCGTACTGTAGTAGATTTTCTTTTCCTTTTGAAGATGAAAATTTTGGGATAGATCTGAGACTATGTTGTCGTCTCGGATATTGGTGTGGACTCTCTATCAAACTTCAACAATTGATGGAGGCCAGAAAATTAAGGTAGGAAGGAATTGAATGAAATCAAAATATATTAGGAACTTTTGGCTCTGATACCGTTATGATATAGGACAAAGATGGAGGAAAGAAAAGGAGATTAGAACTTAGAAGAAGATAAAAGCCTAAAAAGCCACAAAGCCTTAAAATTCACTAATATCACTGATTCAATAACTAATAATAATTCAGTATTGTTGCCACAAATGAAAAGTAATGCGTACTGTAGTAGATTTTTTTCCTTTTAAGGATGAAATTTTTGGAATAGATCTGAGACTACGTTGTCTTCTCGGATAAAGGGCAGGAAATTAGGGTAGGAAGGAATTGAATGAAATCAAAATATATTAAGAACTTTTGGCTCTGATACCGTTATGATATAGGACAAAGATGGAGGAAAGAAAAGAAGATTAGAACTTGGAAGAAGATAAAAGCCTAAAAAGCCACAAAGCCACAAATCCTAAAAATTCAGTAATATCACTGATTCAATAACTAATAATAATGATGTATTATAGCTGATTATATAAAAATAGGAAAAACCCTAATACTTGGAAGCTAAGTAAAAATATTAAGTAACGTAATTAAATAAGAAAATAAAATCCTAGTAATTATCTATTACCTTAAATAATTAATATTCTAGAGTCTACTAATATACTTAAATATATATTCTAATTTTATCTAGTAAAGAAACTAATTACATTAAAATCATCCATAAATAATAATATATAATAACAAACCAATAGTATTTAATGTAATTTGCTTCAATCCACTTCAGATTTGATGTTTATACTTTGTAGTTTATATCATGTGATTGTTTTACACCACAATTAGTATGCTTTGGTAGTTCTCAGCCTAAAGAATTGATCAGTAAAGTTTTAAGTTGTATTGAAGGGATTAATTATATCAGTCACTGACATCCCAGTTAAGAGGGCGGCAAGACACAAGACTCATCTGAACAGCCAAGAGTGGAATTTTTTATTGAGCAAAGTGAAGTAACCCCTGTTTTTTCAGTTTGAAACTTTCCTTGTGCTAAAACTTGGCTCCCTTTCCAACAATAGTTGGCATCTTGTTCCCCTTTAAAACCTTCATTTATGTTCTGTAACTTTGGCTGCCCCTGATTGTCCTTTGTTCTAATACAACTTTCGTTAGAACAATTTGTAAGGCCACTTTCTATTGGAGTCCTTATGGCACCTTCAGCTAGTATTGATTGTATGTTTTAACTCTGGAAAATTGCTTTCACTCCCATTGTCGACAGCTTTGTCTTCTTATTTCTACCTTACCTCATCAACATCTACTGTTCTTATACACCTTAATACTTCACATTTAAATATATATTGGTTTTAATTTTTTTATGCTGATCAGTACCACTTAAGGGATATCCTTATACATTTTGCCGTTTGAAAATTATAAGCTCTTGCAATATAATGTGAAACATGCGAGGACATATTTATTGGAGTGTTTACCTTTTGGTTCTACTTGCACATGTGTTTTTGTGTTTGCATGTGTTATGCAGGCTTGCATTTCTGTGATTGATCTCTCTATTGTCTACATTGGAATTCAATCCATCATTTAGTAAGCTTAGTGTTTGTAACCTTAATTATGTATGCCATGTATATTGTCATTTCAGGAACCTGCTTCTTGAACAGATTTCTAGACTGCCACATACACCCAGTGTACAGTTTCAGACTGCTCCACCCATTACCCAAGTTCCAGATGAGGTTAGTGGCAGACTAAAGGGGTGTTCGATTAAATAGTTCTGAATGTTTAAGTGATCTGAATAAAGCAGAATTCTGAATACTAAATGAAAAAAGTTATTTGATAATTGACATGTCTGAAGCATCTAAATAACATATTTTTATTATTTTACCCCTCTGAAAAAAATTCAAAATTGTTATAAATTTATTTAATATTACTTAATATAATAGATAATATTGTAAAAAAAATTAAATATAAAATACTTCATTCAGCAGTAATTCAGCCAAAAAAATTACATCAAGTCATTCAGCCCAAAAATTTGACCGATTTAGGGGGTGTTTGTTTAGAGCTGAATCTGAATGGTTTGAATCTGAATAATTTGAATCCACAAGACGTTTGTTTTTGGTCTCGAATGGTTTGAATCCAGTAAGATGGACTAGCTGAATGACTAAGTCAGATAAAAATCTGAATGGCTGAATGAGCAGCTGAATAAAGTAAAAAAAAATTAAAAAATTTTAAATTTTTTTTAAAAAATTAACTATTATATTAAGTAATATTAAATAAATTTACAACAATTTTGAATTTTTTCAGAGGGGTAAAATAATAAAATTTTGGCATTCAGATGTTTCAGACATCAATTATCAAACAGCTTTTTTCATTCAGATTCAGATTCAACTCATTCAGATTCAGATTCATTCAATTTTTATTCAAAATAAACTCAACGGCTGACCGATTCAGCCATTCAACTCTAAACAAGCACACCCTAAATGTATCACATTTGTGGATATTGAGGCAAGGGTGGTTATGGACCAATACTCCCTAGCATTTGTTGGGTTTTAAGTCTCACCATTCTCTACCTCCTAGGATAGTAATGTGTTCTTAATAGCAACATTTTTTATCCCTTGATTTTATTCTGTTCACTTGATATAGGCAGAAGAGAAAATGGATCTTAGACCTAAGCCACGTATATGGAGTGGTCAGGACTATGAATCAGATGATGATGTAGAGGTGAAGCCTCGGCGTAGAAGCTTAAATACTGATTCTGAATCTAGGTCAAATTCTAACATGAGGTAAGACTTGTAGCTTTCTTATTGTATTTGTTGATCCATCTAGAAGCCGGATGTGGAATTCCAACTTGTGTGCACGTGCAGCAGTGCTGCAGTAGGGCATTTGTAGTATTACTTTTTTTTTTAAAAGCAGGATGTACATGCAAAACTATGTTGAGCCTTGAGATAGACAGGTGGGGTGTCATGTAACCTCTAACTTAGATTGTAAAATTCAATTACTGTGATGTTCTTAGTTATGGCTTCTTTTTTTTAATGGTTGTTAGGATCTAAATTAAGCAACAAAAGTATGTTGATGTGATTTAGTGTGTTTCGGCTTCCTATCTGTCAACTGATATTCTTGGCATTTTGGACTCAGGGATGTTAAAGTCAAGGAAGAGATTATGACAGACGTGCATCAACAATCTGGAAACAGATGAAACTCCAACATAAATCTAGATTTTCGTCCTGTGGAGGGAAAGAGTATTTGACGAGGTATTTGCAGATGTTTCATCACTGATGCCCCCTCCTTTTTGCAATCATATTTTAATGGCCCTTCCCCAATTCATCAATCCAGTAGAGCTTTTGGTTGGTTAAGACTTGTAGTTGCAGACTATACCCAAAAGATGAACTCTTGCATTGTGGTATGTTTCTAGTAGCATTTTGTAATATCTAGTCTTGTTTGTACAGTGCAAGAGCTCGTAAAGAGTAGTGGTTATAGTCTAGCAGTTCTTCATAACTTAATATAAGCCAAAGGCAGGCACTTTGAGTTATGTATACTTTCTTATGGGCATAGCATGCATTGGACTTGTCTTTTTGCGAGTGCAACTCGGTAGCAATTATCCAATTACTATCAACCTACCAATGAGTTGTTTTTTTAAAGTGATACATGGCTTGAAATACAGTTGTCATGAGAAGCTGTAATGTGTTTGGGTGGGGTGGAAGCACATTTATCCCACTGTGCTTTTAAAATATTCAATTAGCCTATTGTATTTTTGAAAAATATTCAATCAAGCAATTCCGTTCAATTCAACAATTCTTTTCTCTCCAAAATTCTTCTCTCTCCTCTACTACTGCAACAAGAAAGAAAAGAGTAGACTTCTACAACAACTCATCTTCTTGTTCCTTCCCGGGTTTCTTTTCTCCAAAATTCCTCCCTTCTCATCTACTTCCCTTTATTGATTCTTCACCCTAACCATTCTATTTCATATGTCATTACTAATTTTCTCCTCCATTCAATTAGTCAACCACCTGAAAATAAAACAAAAGAGAATTTAATTGTGAGACCCCAGATTTTATAAATAAATATTTAAATTTTTTGAAATATTTTTTTTAATATTATGGTGTGGATTTGATATAATGTTATAGTTGTGGGGAGAAGCACATTTACCCCACTGTGCTTTTAAAATATTCAATTAGCCCATTGTATTTTTGAAAAATATTCAATCAAGCAATTCCGTTCAATTCAACAATTCTTTTCTCTCCAAAATTCTTCTTTCTCCTCTACTACTACAACAAGAAAGAAAAGAGTAAACTTCTACAACAACTCATCTTCTTGTTCCTTCTCGGGTTTCTTTTCTCCAAAATTCCTCCTTTCTCCTCTACTTCCCTTTATTGATTCTTCACCCTAACCATTCTATTTCATATTTCATTACTAATTTTCTCCTCCATTCAATTAGTCAACCACCTGAAAATAAAACAAAAGAGAATTTAATTGTGAGACCCCTTTATTTTATAAATAAATATTTAAATTTTTTGAAATATTTTTTTTAATATTATGGTGTGGATTTGATATAATGTTATAGTTGTGGGTAATATTTATAAATTTTGCAAAGTATGCACGTTGTTGTATTATATTCGATTGGTCAGGGAATATTTTTTGTGTCGGGGAATATTCGTGACGACGACACAATCATCGGAGTGGACCCTTAACTAATTATTATCGGATTGAGAAAACGACAAAAATATTTTATTGAAAATAATCTATGCGGAAGTTTTACCGTTATCTTCTTTGAACTACTTTCGGTATTAAAAGTATCGTAATACTGCTGGTCGTTGCATATAGTAAGACAATCGTATTGATTATTAATGCTTACGTGAGAAGTCACCGCTTTTGTTCAATTATTGCTATAGTAATTGTTGTATAAGATCTCACGTTATTTGATTCAATTATTATTATATTTTATATATTATTAAATCAATAATTGAAATGACAAATTTATTAATATTATAAATTACAATATTAACGATGTCTGTAAGTTCGCCAGAGAGGTTTTGGTCACCTAATCAATTGCTTGTAGATAGGAGAAATCCTTATTGAAAGTTCCCTTTTCTTGGGAACGACCTGGTCGATTAATATTGTGAATTATAATAAAGGTGATAAATGTTGTGAAAATTATTAATGTGATTTTTATGAGGTATTTGTGTAAGTTTTGCTTATTTTATGAATCTCCATTTACCCATTTTCTAAAATAATCGGTAAAAATTATTTAAAGGTGGGGCCCATATGTGTTGAAAAACTAATTTTGAAATTGGGGGTGGGAGAGAGATACGTATAGGGGAGGGAGTTTATGTATATAAGGTTGTTATGTGTGAGTGTGTATATATAATATAATATATGTGTGAGTGGGAAGTGGTGGGGGAAAAGAAAAGGTGAAAGTGATGTGTGTGTGATTATAGTATATATATGTTTATTATGTGAGTGGGAAATGGTGGGGGAATGGAGTTGAATTATAATAGAGGTAGTTAGTATTATATATATATATATATATATGTATTATATTTTGTCTTGCTTTGATATGATTGGTTGAAGGTTTGACAATTTGAATATGTAGTATCAAAATTTTTATCCTTGAGTCTTTGAATTATTTTATTTGTGAAGAAATCCTTACACAGTTCTTTTCCATTCTCCTATAAATAGAAGTTCATTCCTTCATTATTTCTTACAAATTCACTGAAACTCCAGAGAGAGAAATTATATAAAACCATAGAAAAGTATTCTGCTACTTCCCACTCTTATATCCGGTTCTTTTTACGGTAAGGGTGTTATTCTTTCTTATTCATGAAGAGGATCGTTATTATTCCATGTCTTATTATTCTCATTGGAATAATCAGACATGCTGCGGCTCACCTATACTTGGTGACATTCTTCTATTATTCTGCATTTTATTATTACATTGGAATATCTTCTGCGTGTATTTTACACCGCACTGATTCCATTATTTATTATTCCGTCTTTATTATTCGCCGGAATATCCTGCATGCGTGTGTTTTACATCGGACTCGTTCCATTATTTATTATTCCGTCTTTATTATTCTCGTTTAATATCCTCGCATCGTGTGTTTTACACCGCACTGGTTCCTTTATTTATTATTCCGCACTTATTATTCTCGCTGGAACATCCTGTTGGTGTGAATTTCACCGACACGTTCTGCTTTTTATTATTCTCGCTGAATAACTTTTCTACATGTAAGTCCGCATACGTGGTGATTTCTTTTGTTATTCCATTCGTTATTATACTCAGTTGGTTAAAATTTTGACTTCTATACTCCATGAAATTAGTGGAATATCCTTAATATTTGCGCTTCATCCCGTATTTTTTATGGAAATATTCTTCTGAACATTCTTGAATTTTACTCTACAAAGCAGTATCATGTTGACAATTTGGACGTTATTAGTCCCTGAATAAATTAATTCGTGAACTTGTTTTATTAAATTATTATATCATTGTCATCATCCTCATGTTTATATATATATATTTTTTAAAGTCATTTGTGGCCTGTAGAGCATGGATGGACTTGGTATGATTATGACCAGGGATTATTCGGTGTAATCATGGCCGTAATGTTACAAATGATGTGGTAAAAGTTCTCATTGGCCCGTAGTGCATTGATGGACAGTTGTTGGCATGATCATGACCATTGATAAATACACAAATATCCTTGGCCCGTAGTGCATGAAATTTGTGGTCGTGACCCTAATGAATATCCTTGGTCGTAGTGCAGGGATGATGTGGATTATTTATTAAGTTGAGTCCCAGCGATAAAAGTGATGAAAAACCTTTTAAATCATAAAAGATAGTAGACTTTATTCTCTACTTGACTCTTTTAATGGATTGCTTGTTCCGCTGCAGTTAAACTTGATGTCTATTGTATATTATCAGTTTAACATTGTTGAAGACTAATGATAATTTATTCTGCATTATCTTAGTCATAATATTTCTTACTGGGCTAGTTGAGCTCACCATTTCTTTCACTGTTCTCTTCAGGAAATGAGAACGTAGCTGGGACGAGTCGGAGAACGGAGTGATGGTCCGGATGATAGTTTTAGCTAGTAGTCCTCACTATTCTGTTAAATAGTGTGACAATAAATGTAATGAGGACTTTTTCTGAGAGTGGATATTGTCTAGAAGATAATATTTGTATTAAAACTCACAACATGTATTTTGTCGTACTATACACGACTGTTGTATAATTTAGTTGTATTTGAATTTTGTACCATGTATTTGGCGACTCAAGATGGGTGATGTATACCTATTTTGGGGGCGTCACAGTTGGTATCAAAGCTTAGGGATATGATCCCTGACTAAGATGTGAGACAAGAACTAGGAGGGGAGAGATGGGGAATTCCTTCGCTAGTATGACCTACCTAAGTTTATTTGATATTTAAATTGGTCGGTCAGAGTATAGGGATAATATGTGATATGTTATTTAACCCTTGTTTTGTGACAGTATTTGAAAATGACATCCGAGAATGTTGAGAATATCAATGGATCACAGGAGACCGTTAAGTCTCCACAGATTAATAATCAGGACAATGAGCAACATGATGGCGAGAATCCTCCTGTAAACAACAACACTAATCAATTAACGAACGACGGTACGTTTAGGAGTTTTTTAGAATTCATGCAACATCGGTAAGGCGGCTCTCCCGTTAATAATGCAGTAAAAATAATGGCAACCACCATTGTCACCACTAAGCAATTCAAAGAGCCGGGACCATCGAGTTTTTTGGAAAGCGGAACCACTTAAAGGCGAGACGTGGTTAAGCGAGATGACTAAGATATTTGATGTCTTGGGATGCTCCGAGGAGCAAAAGGTTCCTTTCACCACCTTTATGTTGCGTGAAGAGGCGATTCTTGGTGGGAATCAGAAACGCACTCGACTGACCTTTCTCAAGATGTCTTGGGAGAAGTTCCAAGAGTTGTTCAATGACAAGTACTTTCCCGAAAGTATTCGTCACATGAAGGAGGTGAAGTTTATCAAGTTGGAGCAAAACAAGATGACCGTGTCGCAGTACGAAGCTAAGTTCGCCGAGTTGTCCCGGTTTGCGTCCCATTTGGTTGATAATGAGAAGAGAATGACGCGAATATTTTTAAGAGATTTGAAACCTGAGATACGTCAATATCTTATCTTTCATAAACTGTGTTTGTATTCAGATGTTGTTAATAGGGCTTAGTTATTGGAGCGTGATAATGAGTCAACCCAACCAAAAGAGAGCGTACGTAAGCAAAATGATAATACCAAAGGATGATAGCGATCGTGAGCGGTGAAAATAAGCGTGAAGGGAATCAACATGCGAAATGGTAACCACTTTATGGTAATCATGGCCAAAACAATAAGAATTGACATTTTAAGAAGAGAAATTCAACAATGATGGAAAGACGTCAAGACCAAAGACCCGTTGTTAAGGAAGGAGAGCGACCACCTATCATATGTTTCAAATGCGGAGGGGAGGGACTTATCAGTCCAAACTGCGCGATGTCGTCCAAAACATGTTATAATTGTGGAAAAGAAGGTCACCTAGCCCGATTTTGTCGTTCACCAAAGACAAGTTCAATAGGATGGAGGCACCAAAGACCGCTCGGAAAAAGACAAAACCTAGAGTTCAAGGAGAGCGCGTGACTTCTCAAAAGCGAGTAATCCGAACGAAGTTAGCACGGTTAGTTAATTATAAATTCTTGCGAAGTCTCAGACCTTATAAGATACCTTGGTTCTACCTATTATTTTTCTCTCTTGCTTGTGTTCAACGTTTAAATTTGACTCCGGAGAAGTTAGACTTTGACTTATTGGTTGAAACTTCGTTAGTAGGAGCCTTCGTTACCTCCACTATTTATAAATCTTGTTGATTCAAATCGATATTTTCACGTTACCTGTCGATCTTATCTCTTTGAAAATACTTGCCTTTGATGTGATTTTTTAAACGATTGGTTAAATACTCATCATGCTTTTCGTAAGGTTGTTAGCTTTCATACTCCTAACCAACCTGTTATGCGAATTCAAAGTAACCAAACCACTAAAGTCAATCATTGTCATATCAAGCCATAAGTAAAGAGCCCGATCCTTTCAGTGTTGACTTCCTTGTGTGGAATGCACCGAAGCCAGACTTTCCGTAGGGGACGTTGTGAATGAAGATGGCAAGTTGATAGGTATCAATGTGACTTACTATCCAAGTCTTGGATGAGTCACAGATTTGAATGATATTTCTAACATTAATAAAATTCTTGACATTTTCTTGAAGACTTCTTAGCCTACCTTAGAGCATAAAATTGAATTTTGTATTGACCCCAGTACAAAACCATTTCTTAAACCCTCCAATATTTCTGCAACTAAAATAAACGTAACATACGCCAAAGACGTTGACTCGAGCTGTTGAAGATTACGATCGTACAATTCAATACCATCGTGGGAAAACAAACGTGATAGCTGACGTGTTGAGTAGAAGATCGTATGCGTTTACGAGTGCGATGTTATTAACACAAAGACTCATTTTGTATAAATGATGAAGATAGAGTTAAAAACTCTAAGGACCCACATGAAAATAACGAATATACGAGTAGAATCGACTTTAATCGATAAAGTTAAAGCCGCTCAAGCTACACACCCGAATATGATGAATGTGAAGAAGACGGTTCAAGAGGGCGTTATGTGACGCCCCCAAAATTAGGTATACGTCACCCATCTTGGGTCGCCACTTACATGGTACATAAATTCAAATACAACTTACTAATATAATCGTATGTATAATATCGACATAAACTGTGAGTTTGAATACAAATATTGTCTACTAGATATTATACAAACTCAAAAGGAGTCCTCATTACAATTAATATCACACTATTTCACGTAATATAGTGAGGACTACTAATGCTATCCTCTGGACCATTACTCTGCTCCACGACTCGTCCCACTATATTCTCATTTCCGAAAGAGAACAAAGGAACGAAAAGGGTGAGCTCAACTAGCCCAAAGAAGAAATATTATAACTAAGATAATGCGTAATAAATTATCAATAGTCTTCAACAATGTTAAACCGATAAAATACAATAGACAACCGGACGGTTTAATCATAATGAATATCTGATCCATTAAAAGAGTCAAGTAGAAAATAAAGTCTAATATTTTTTAGGTTTTAAAAGGTCTTCATAAATTTTTATCACTAAGACTCAGGTTTAATGAATAAACCACAATATCTAATCATCCCCACATACACTTGGTCAAGGATTTTCATCAAATTATCAATGGTCACGACTATACCGAATCACCCCTCGGTCATAATCATACCAAAAACTATCCATCATCGCATTACGAACCACCGAGGACTTTTATCACATCATT
Source organism: Panax quinquefolius (assembly GCA_020205615.1). Lineage (NCBI taxonomy): Eukaryota > Viridiplantae > Streptophyta > Magnoliopsida > Apiales > Araliaceae > Panax > Panax quinquefolius. The sequence goes on along the minus strand of CM035153.1, from coordinate 169,185,907 downwards.
TATAACAAGCCATGCTTATACCGAATGATCCTCGGTCATAATCATACTAAATTCATCTACGCACGCCACCCAAAGATAACATAATATAACATGAGGATGATGACAATGACATAATAATTCAATAAAACAAGTTCACGAATTAATTTATTCAGAACTAATAACGTCCAAATTGTCAACATGATCTTCGCTTTGTAGAGTAAAATTCAAGAATGATCGGAAGAATATTTCCATGAAAAGATCTTGGATGAAACGCAAATATCATCGAGAATATTCTACTAATTTCATGGTGTATAGAAGTCAAAGTTTTAACCAACCGGGTATAATAAAGAATGGAATAACAAAGGAAATCACCACGCATGCGGTACTTGCATAGTCGAGTTATTCCAAATAATAATAATAATGAACCGGTCGTGAAATTCACATCGACGGGATGTTCCAATGAGAATAATAAAGATGGAACTAGATCCGGTGTAAAACACATGACAGGATATTCCAACAAAATGATAAAGATTTTAACCGTGTCCAGTGTAAAACACACGCATGTGATGTTCCAACAGAATAATAATAAAGATTTTAACCAGTCCCCAAAAACACATGCATACGATGTTCGAATGAATAATAATAAAGAGCGGAACCGTGTCCATGTAAAACACACAGACGATGGATGTTCCAATGTAATAATAGAAGAATGTCACCAAGTATAGGGTAAACCACGTTATCTGATTATGTATAGGGTATGCTGGCGATATCTGAGTTATTCCAACAGAATAATAAAAATGGAATAACAGAGGATTTCACCAAGTATAGGGTATCGCCATTATACTGAGTTATTCCAATGTAATAATAAAGAATGGAATAACGTAAGTTCTCTTCATGAATAAGAAAGAATAACACCCCTTACGAGTACAACAAATAATATCCCTTACCTTAGAAAGAATGAATATTGGAAAAGTGAAGTAGCAAAATATTTTTCTTCTTTCTCTATAGTTTCTCTCTCTGTAGTTTTAGTGAATTCGTAAGAAATAATGAAGGAATGAGCTTTCTATTTATAGAAAAAGCGAGGGTGGCTCTTGGTCTTAACGAAGGGTCAAAATGACTCTTGGTAATATCAAGAGACAACTACTATTTCATGAAGGGGTAATTAACCCTTGGAACAATCAAGAAAGCAGCTTAACTCTTGGTAATATTGAAGGACAACTACTATTTGCGAAGGGTAATTACTATTGACGAAGGTAATTACTATTGAAGAAGGTAATTACTATCGACGAAGGTAAATACTATTAATGACGAAGGTAAATACTATTGACGAAGGACTCTTAGATGATGACATATGGGCCCCCTCACAAAATAATCAAAGTTACCACAAACGCGTCTCATAATGACTCTTTATATACATCAAGGATTGAATAAATATTACCACAAATCATTTTATTTTTAATCAACACATATTTAATCTTTCAACAATTATTAATCATTTATAACTTGTCGCCTCAATTAATAATTTAATACTATAACATATTATACGATGATAATCTTTGTGACAATAATTGAATCAATAATATAAGAGATATGATGCATCAATTATCAGAGCAATAATTGAGCATAAAGTGAGTGACTTCTCACGTAAGCATCAATAATCAATATCGTGTCTTACTATACAACTACGCCAGATTCATCGTACTTTTACTACTAGGGTAGTTCAACGGTTTTACTTGATAACACCTCTGCCGTTATTTTTTTATAGAAACATAATTTTGTCGCTTTTCTAACTACGACAATACTTCCATTAATGGGGTCCACCAATGATTGAGTAGTCGTCTAATATTCCCAAACAAAAAAGAATATTCCCCACCAAACGAATATTTTATAACAACTTGCTTACTTTGCAAAATTTATAAATATTACCCACAACTATAACATTATATCAAATTTATTCCATAATATTCAAAAATAATATTTATAAAAAAAATTCATCTTTATTTATAAAAGTTTGGGTCTTACAACCTCCCTTCTTATGAAATTTATTTCGAAATTAGGGTAATGTACTGATATGATAAAGAGGTGATGATACCTTGAATACCTTTATCGTTAAAAATATTAAATTCATCTTCGCAATCCGCCAAAGATATTCATTAACAATTCATCTTTGCACTACATGCTAAAGATATACAACTCAGAAAACCAATAATCTTTGAGGACGCAGACTTAATAAGATCACGACGACCACGAATTATCCATGCACTACTAGCCAAGGATATTCGTGTTTTTTCAATTACTGGCCATGATTATACCGAATAATCTTTGGTCATAATCATACCAAGTCTATCAATGCACTACTGACGAAAGATGACTTTTTACCACATCTATGAATTAATATTTCATCTTTGAGACTCAAATTTCAATAATTAATCCATATCATCGAATCATCCCCGCACTACGTGCCAAGGATATTCATTAGTATCACAACCACGAATTATCCATGCACTACTACCAAAGATAATCGTGTATTCATTAATATCACGACCACAAATTATCCATGCACTACTACCAAAGATAATCGTGTATTCATTAAGATCACGACCACAAATTATCCATGCACTACTACCAAAGATAATCGTGTATTCATTAAGTATCACGACCACAAATTATCCATGCACTACGACCAAAGATAATCGTGTATTCATTAGTATCACGACCACAAATTATCCATGCTACTACTACCAAAGATAATCGTGTATTCATTAGTATCACGACCACAAATTATCCATGCACTACTACCAAAATATAATCGTATTCATTAGAATCACGACCACAAATTATCCATGCACTACGGCCCAAAGATAATCGTGTTTTCAATTACGGTTATGATTATACCGAACAATCCTCATTCATAATCATACCAAGTCCATCTATGCACTACAGGCCACGTATGACTTTCAACATATATAAGCATGAGGATAATGATATAAAGAATCAATCAAATGAGATAAAGGATAAATATTAAATATTTATAATATAATTTATCCGAGATTCAAGAATATCCCCATGTTATCAATCACTTAATAATCTCATAATCTAATATCATTAATATTATAACAATATTTTAATCACTTCTTAAATTTATAAACAATTTATCTCAATTGTTTACGCATTACCATATAATGCATTTAATCATTCAAAAATGCCATACTCATAAGATATCATCACCAATTATCAAATCCTCAAAAAATATGCATATACTACATATAGGATTCTCTAGCCATAAAATCCTATTTTCCAATTTTGTTACTTCACAAAACATATTTAACTCATATGTTCGTAACCAAACTATTTTTATGAAAAATATCAAATAAGTTCCAAAAATATTTCTTTTCTGGGATTTAGCATAATATAGTACCATAATAAAAATATATTTTTCTCGAAATTTTTAAAATTCATTTACTATTTTTCAAAAATCAATTTCTAATTAATTCTTTAAGAAATTAGCTACCTCAAGTTTAACTCCAAAAATTCCCAAATCTTGGCAGGACCTTACACATTTTAATGTGAGCCTCCAGTTTAAATTTCATGGTCATCGGAGTTGTAGAACTCCGGTTATAGCATTTTTCGTCAGAAAATCCTAAATATTGAAATGGTCATAACTTTCTCATTTTAAGTCGGAATGGGCTCATTTTTGGACACGATGTTCTTTATACCATATACTTTTATGTCCCAAAAGGCCTGAATTTTTCTCACTAATTAAGTGGCCGAAACAGCCCTTACAAAAACGTGGCAACAACTTTTTGGACATTTTGAAGTTTTGACTCCTTTTCATAAAAATCACCCACCACCACAAAATCTACAACACCTTTTTCAAAGTGATTCCACTTGGATTAGTTAGGTAACTCATAGATCTAACTCTAGGACTTGACCACACTCAAAAATTCAAAATATAATAGGAGATTTGGTCAATTGAATTTCATGTTACGTTTTTCACCAAAATCTGGTTTTTAACTCCTTGTGATTTTTAAGAAACTTTCATGTTTTCACATACTAACCAACATAACTCATCATAACACTTACTAATACCACGATACCCATGATTTTCATTAGTCCAATGCTTTTATTATGACTTTCATCATAAACCACGAAAAATGCTTCATTTTAGTTGAAGAAATATTTGAGGTTTAAGAAATGGGTTTTATATCTTTGGGTCAATACGAAATTCGATTTCACGCTCTAAGTTGGCTAAGAAGTCTTCAAGAATACGCCAGAAATTTATTAATAATAGAAATATCATTCAAAATCGTGACTCTCATCCAAGACATGGATAAGACGTCACATTGATACCAACCGTGACTTCTATCCCTTAACCTAGATAAAGACCTCACAACGATACCTATAAACTTGCCATCTTCATTCACGATGTCGCCTACTGAAAAAATCCGGCTTCTGCATTCCACACAAGGAAGTCAACAACGAAAGGTTCGGGGCTCTTTACTTATGGCTTGATATGACAATAATTGACTTTAGTAGTTTGGTTACTTGAATTCGCACAAAGAAAGTTGGTTATGAATATAAAAGCTAACAACCTTACGAAAAGCATGATGAGTAGTTAACCAATTGATTCCTAAAATCACATCAAAGGCAAGTATTTTCAAAAAGATAAGATCGACAGGTAACGTGAAAGTGTTTATTTGAATCAAACAAGATTTAAAAATAGTAGCGGTAACGAAGGCTCCTACTAACGAAGTTTCAACCAATAAGTCAAAGTCTAACTTCTCCGGAGTCAAATTTAAACGTTGAACGCAAGCAAGAGAGATAAAATAATGGGTAGAACCGATATCTTATAAGGTATAGACTTCATGAATTTATAATTAACTAACCCGCTTGCTAACTTCGTTCGGTTTACTCGTTTTTGAGAAGTCATGAAAATGCACTTTCTAAAACCAACAACTTTGTTTTGTCCATATCCACCTTTGGTGCCACCGTCCAAATAGACTTGACTTTGGTGCACAACAAAAAATTGAGCTAAATGACCTTCTCTTCTTGCAATTTCCACTTCTATTATCTTTTGCCATGATTACCAATCAAGTGGTTACCATTCTTAAGATGATAATTTCCCCACGATGGTTATCATTGTTCGATAACCGCTGCCACCAATATGATTATTAACGTATTGTTGGTCGTTACCTTTTGTTTGAGCTGAATCAACACTCTCATGTGCTTCATTGCTTATCTCAGCATTTTCAGATGTCATTCTCAAACACTGTCACAAAACAAGGGTTAATTAACATATCACATATTATCCCTATACTCTGACCGACCAATTAAATACCAAATAAATTTAGGTAGATCATACTAGCGAAGGAATTCCCCGTCTCTCTCCTACTAGTTCTTATCTCACATCTCAGCCAGAGATCATATCCCTAAGCTTTGATACCAATTGTGACGCCCCCAAAATTAGGTATACGTCACCCATCTTGGGTCGCCACTTACATGGTACATAAATTCAAATACAACTTACTAATATAAGCGTAGTGGTATGCAATACGACATAAACTGTGAGTTTGAATACAAATATTGTCTACTAGATATTATACAAACTCAAAAGGAGTCCTCATTACAATTAATATCACACTATTTCACAGAATAGTGAGGACTACTAATGCTATCCTCTGGACCATTACTCCATTCCCCGACTCGTCCCAGCTATATTCTCATTTCCTGAAGAGCAGTGAAAGCGAAAGGGTGAGCTCAACTAGCCCAAGAAGAAATATTATAACTAAGATAATGCGAATAAATTATCAATAGTCTTCAACAATGTTAAACCGATAAAATACAATAGACAACCAATTTAATCAAGAACGGAATATACGATCCATTAAAAGAGTCAAGTAGAAAATAAAGTCTACTATCTTTTAGGTTTTAAAAGGTCTTCATAAATTTTTATCACTAAGACTCGGTTTAATGAATAAACCACAATATCTAATCATCCACGTATTTCATGGTCAAGGATTTTCATCAAATTATCAATGGTCATGACTATACCGAATCACCCCGGTCATAATCATACCAAAACTATCCATCAACGCATTACAGAATACCGAGGACTTTTATCACATCATTTATAACAAGCCATGCTTATCTTAGAATGATCCTCGGTCATAATCATACTAAATTCATCTATGCACGTCGAAGCCCAAAGATAACATAATATAACATGAGGATGATGACAATGACATAATAATTCAATAAAACAAGTTCACGAATTAATTTATTCAGAACTAATAACGTCAAATTGTCAACATGATCTTTGCTTTGTAGAGTAAAATTCAAGAATGATCGTAAGAATATTTCCATGAAAAGATCTTTGGATGAAACGCAAATATCAAGAATATTCTACTAATTTCATAGAGTATAGAAGTCAAAGTTTTAACCAACTGGGTATAATAAAGAATGGAATAACAAAGGAAATCACCATGCATGCGGTAGATTGCAGATGACGGTTATTCCAACGTAATAATAATAACGTAACCGTGTCGTAAAAATTCACAATCGGCGGGATGTTCCAACAGAATAATAAAGATGGAACCAGGATCCTGTAAAACACACGATAGGATATTCCAACGGAATGATAAAGATTTTAACCAGTCCGTGTAAAACACACGCATGGGATGTTCCAACAGAATAATAATAATAAAGATTTTAACCATGTCCTGTAAAACACACGAGCAGGATGTTCGAACGAGAATAATAATAAAGATTTTAACCAGTCCGGTGTAAAACACACGAGACGGGATGTTCCAATGAGAATAATAGAAGAATGTCACCAAGTATAGGGTAAACCACGTTATCTGATTATGTATAGGGTATCACCACGTATCTGAGTTATTCAATGAGAATAATAAAAATGGAATAACGAGAGGATTTCACCAAGTATAGGGTATGCTGGCGTATATACGAGTTATTCCAACAGAATAATAAAGAATGGAATAACGAAGTTCTCTTCATAAATAAGAAAGAATAACACCCTTACTTGCACAACAAATAATATCCCTTACCTTAGAAGAAATTTGAATATTGGAAAAGTGAAGTAGCGAAATACTTTTCTTCTTTCTCTCTATAGTTTCTCTCTAGAGTTTTAGTGAATTAAATAAGAAATAATGAAGGAATGAGCTTTCTATTTATAGAAAAACCGAGGGTGGCTCTTGGTCTTAACGAAGGGTCAAAATGACTCTTGGTAATATTGAAGAGACAACTACTATTTCATGAAAGGGTAATTAACCCTTGGAACAATCAAGAGGCGATTAACTCTTGGTAATATTGAAGGGACAACTACTATTTGCGAAGGGGTAATTACTATTGACGAAGGTAATTACTATTGACGAAGGTAATTACTATTGAAAAAGGTAATTACTATTGACGAAGGTAAATACTATTGACGAAGGTAATTACTATTCACAAAGGTAATACTATTCACAAAGGTAATTACTATTGACGAAGGGACTCTTAGATGATGACATATGGGCTCCCTCACAAAATAATCAAAGTTACCACAAACGTCTCATAACAGACTCTTTATATACATCAAGGATTGAATAAATATTACCACAAATCATTTTATTTTTAATCAACACATATTTAATCTTTCAACAATTATTAATCATTTATAACTTGTCGCCTCAATTAATAATTTAATACTATAACATATTATATGAGATGATCTTTGTGACAATAATTGAATCAATAATATAAGAGATATGATCGGCAATTCTTCGTAGCAATAATTGAAGAGCATATTGAGTGACTTCTCACGTAAACATCAATAATCAATATAGTGTCTTACTATATCTGACTACGCCATATTCTCAGACTTTTACTAAGGGTAGTTCAACAGTTTTAATGGTAACACCTCTGCCAGTTATTATTATTATTTTTTTATAGAAAAATAATTTTGTCGCTTTTCTAACTACGACAATACTTTCATTATGGGGTCCACCAATGATTGAGTAGTCATCTGAATATTCCCCGAAAAAAAAGATATTTCCCGACCAAACGAATATTTTATAACAACTTGCTTACTTTGCAAAATTTATAAATATTACCCACAACTATAACATTATATCAAATTTATTCCATAATATTCAAAAATAATATTTATAAAAAAAAATTCATCTTTATTTATAAAAGCTGGGGTCTTACACATTATTCTAGAAGCAAAAATCGAAGAAGAGAGGAAATCTTAACCCTCGATTTTATTGGCTCATTTGAAATCCTAGATCGAGTAGAATCATGGCTTATAAAGCTCGTTTTACCGCCAAATATGTTGCATGTTCATAACGTTTATCACGTGTCGATGTTACGTAAATATGTAGATGACCGAACCACATTATTAATTTAGAAACGAGATGAGATAGCAGAATATTTAACGTATGAGGAGATACATGTTAAAATCTTGGATAAGAAGAATCGTATTCAACACTCAAAGGTTATACCTCAAGAGTTAGAATTTGAAGTGAAGTCAAGGTATCCTCACCTGTTCGGCATATGATGTACGTACGTAAATTTCGAGGGCGAAATTCCATAAGGAGGGAGATTGTGAGACCCCGATTTTATAAATAAAGATTTAAATTTCTCGAAATATTTTTTTAATATTATGGTGTGGATTTGATATAATGTTATAGTTGTGGGTAGTATTTATAAATTTTGCAAAGTATACGCAAGTTGTTGTATTATATTACATTGGTCGGGAATATTCTTTGTGTTCGGAAATATTCGTATGCGATGGAACAATCATTGGTGGACCCCACAACCAATTATTGCCGGATTGAAAAATGACAAAAATATTTTATTGAAAATAACGACGGAAGTTTTATCGTTAATCTTTGTTGAACTACTCTTGTAGTAAGAAGTAAAAGAATAATGCTGTCTGGCGTCGCATAGTAGGTACACTCAGTGATTGATTATTAATGCTTACGTGAGAAGTCACTCGGTTTTGTTCAATTATTGCTATAAGTAATTATTAGATAAAGATCTCACGTTATTTGATTCAATTATTGTCGATATTTTATATATTATTAAATCAATAATTGAAATAACAGAGTTATTAATATTATAAATTGTAATATTAACGATGTCTAGAAGTTTTGCCAAGGAGAGGTTTGGTCACCTAATTGCGCGCCAATAAGGAGAAATCCTTATTGAAAAGCCCTCTTTCTAGGAACGACCTGATCGATTAATATTGTGAATTATAATAAAGGTGATAAATGTTGTTAAAATTATTAATGTGATTTTTATGAGGTATTTGTGTAAGTTTTGCTTATTTTATGAATCTCCATTTATCCATTTTTTAAAATAATCGATAAAAATTATTTAAAGGTGGGGCCCATGTGGGGGCCACATGTAGAACCCATATGTGTTGAAAAACTAATTTTGGAATTGGGGTGGGAGAGAGATGCATATAGGGAGGAGTTTATGTATATAAGATTATTATGTGTGAGTGTGTATATATAATATAATATGTAAGACCCAAAAATTTTTTTTTAAATAAAAAGGAATTTCCTTTATTTATTATTTTGAAATAGTAAGGGTTGATTTGATTAATGTGGATAGTTAGGGGTAAAATCATAAATATTTCAAAATAAGCAAGTGGTTATAAAATATTCATTGTTGTTTGGGAAATATTAGTTTGATCGTGGAATATTAAATCTTGTCGGGGAATATTAAATGCGGCCAGTAGCGACCATGTGTGGGCCCCATAACGGAAAGCGATTGGATGAGAAAAGCGACAAATATAAGTTGTTTAAAAATAACTGGCGTAGTTATTACTGATTATCTTGTTGGAATACCCGGTGGTTAAAACACACTAATCGCGTTGTTGAGCGATGGCACGCGGTATTGCACCAATTATTGATTCTTACGTGAAGAAGGCACTTTTCAATAATTGTTACGATGATATTCTTTATTCGATATTTTATTTTATTGATTCAATAATTCTTTGCGTTGGTATTTTATATTATTGTTGTTTCATAATTGTCAACTGCATGATTTCCCATTATCGGATCAATAATTCATATTATTTGAATAATATTATTAGATAACATTATTGGCAATGTCTAGAAAGTTACATCTAAGGAGAGGTTTGGTCACCTAATTGCTTGGCCAGATGAGAGAGATCCTTATTGGAAAGCCCCTCTTTCACAGGAGCTGCTGGTTGTCGTAATTGTGATTACGTAATATTATTTGGGAATAATTAATTATTGATTTATATGATAAGAAAATTTTTTGATATGGATATAAATGATGGATTTATTTATTATATGTGGTTATAATTGAAGGATTTAATGTTGAGGTGTTTTATCGGTATTTTTATTCGGAATGGAGGTATTAAAAATCAAATCGGTATTTTTACGATATATTGCGTGAGTTATAATTTTTAATCGTGACCGATTGGATCGTTGCGATTTTTGGATATGTTATACATATATAAGTTGAGTATATGTCTACAAATTTTGAGCCGTTAAAATGAGCGAATGATTTGTTATAAATTTTAAGAGGTGTTTGATTAGAAAATTAGGTTTATAATTGATTTTGGTGAAAAATTCTAGAATTGAGTGGGCCCCACTTGTGGTTGGTGAAAAAAATGTGCTGAATTTTATTTCAAATGTGGTGGGTGGCAATAGTAGCGAGTAAAAAGCCATCGGTGGCAGTCAAGTGCTGCTTGGTAACTAACATTTTCCTATAAATAGAGGGCTAAGTTAGAATTAAAAATCACACGAAACAAAGTTTTCTCTTTCTCTCTCTATATATATTATTGAGCGTATTTTGTGAGTATTTAGATACTTTGAGAGTTCTTTGTTGATCTGAAGTTTCATTCAACATCACTTAGATCTTTTTCTTAGGAAATCTTGATTCTTTGAGGTAAGGGATATTATTTTTTCTCGAATGATATTATTTCTTGATATCATTATCTTTGAAATATTGATCTGAAGTTTTTATCAAATTTGGAACTTTTTTCATGTCGGGGTTACTATTCATGGGTTACTATTCATGAGTTACTTATTCACAAGTTACTATTCATGAGTTCTTATTCACGAGTTCTTATTCACGAGTACTATTAAATGAAAGCGTGAAAGATGTTTTTTGTGGAATTTCTATCTTTTGGTGTCGAGATTCTTATTCACGTATCTGGCCTTATTCACGTATTATCTGATCTTTATTCATCGAAAAATAAAATTTCTTCTTTTAAGTCAAAATATCTATTACGGATACTAACTTTGATTGTATCCATGTTTTGATCATTCTTGAATTTTACACCACTATGATTATTTTGAGGTATTTTTGAACATGGATAAAACCAAAGTGAATCCTTAATCCTTAATCCTTGTCATTTTGTTTCCTTTGGATTCGTTTCTTTAAAAAAAAATATTTTTCATCATCCTCGGTCTTAAATGATGATATTATGGAATATCTTTGGCTGTAGTGCAAAGATGAATGATTTCTTAAGAATATCTTTGGCTTTGTGTGCAGTGCAAAGATGAATGATTTCTGAAGAATATCTTTGGCACGTGTAGTGCAAGATGAGCAGTGTTTAAATGAACATGACCCGGTGATGAATATCTTTGGCACATAGTGCAAAGATGAATATTTGATTCAGGATGTTTATGGATTGATGTTACGAGGGATAAATGATGAGCGATGAACTTTTAAATTCATACATAGAAGATAGTAGTTTTCATTCTCTACTTAACTCTTCTAATGAATTATTATCTCCGCTAAATATTGATTTAAAATTTGTTGTCTATTGTATTCTATTAGATTTTTCCTGTTGAAGACTAACGATAATTTGTTGTATATTATCTTAGTCATAATATTATTTCTTGAGCTAGTTGAGCTCACCCTTTTCCTTTTTGTTCCATTCTTCTCGGGAGGCGAGAATATAAGCGAGTGCAGTCGGGGTATGGAATGAAGGTTTTAGAAAGGATTGTTTAGTAGTCCTCACCATTTTGTAAAATAATGTATCAATAAATGTGATGAGGATTTATTTGAGTATAGATATTGTCTAGAAGATAATATTTGTATTTAAACTCACAGCGATTTCTTGTTGTAATAATAAAGTTGTAGTTGTTTACGTACCATGTATTGACAACTCGAAATGGGTGATGTATACCTATTTTGGGGCGTCGCGGTTGGTATCGAGCTTAGGATATGATCTCTGGCGGAGATCGGGGAATAGAACTAGGAGGGAGAGCAGAGTAAATCCTTATTAGTGTGTCCTACCTAAGCTTATTTTTTAGTTGGTCGATTATATAAGGATATTATGTGATATATTGATTTCCTTAATTAACCCTTGTTTTATATAAGCGTATTTAAGATGGCGGTGAAAATGTCAACAATGGAGTGAATGAGGCCGTGGATATACCTCTAATCACCAACCGGGATAATGTAATATCAAGCGAAGAAGAATTAGAGATATCCATGTGGTGAGGAAGAATTAATAGTTACTTTTAGAGCTAGTCATGAGAGGTAGCGGTGAGAGTGAGAAGAAGAGGAACACGAGGAGAATTTATTAGAAGAAATTTTTGATCAAAATGTAGAACTACGAGATCGTGATAAGTGAGCTAAAAACGAGTTGAAGAAGCGCAAGCGATGCGTGGAACAAAGAGATACAACAATTCAAAATTGTATTTACCGATATGTGATGCTCGAACAAAATCACGCTTTGGCGGAGGTAAGATATTAAAGTTTGAATCGAGAATTCAAATATCGAGGATCGGTGAAAGAAGAAACAAGCGAGCAGTGAGAATGAAGGATGCGTGGGTAAAAGCCGCATGACGACATGTTGATATTGTAGAAAGAGGCGTCCAGATCAAAAGGTTAAAATAGATGATATACATTTCTCTTTTGAATGCATTGGAAGAACCCAACATCGAGTTTTAAATTACCACATGCACCAGAGGCGGTCGATCTCAATTCGATATGGATCGAAGATTGATGATTCGGATCATGAATCGAGAGTGCGATGAAGCGATTGAAGGTGGAATATGCCTATAGAAAAGTCGATTCCAACGATAATAACGACACCAAATGCTACCCCGAGACAAGTCAAAGCCATGTAGTTCAAAGGAGAAGCGGTTGTCATGACTTTGAACAAGTGAGGAACGACGAAGTTAGCATGGGTTAGTTAATTATAATTCTTGCGAAGTTTATACCTTATTAGATACCGTTCTACCCATTCTTTTATCTCTCTTGCTTGCGTTCAGCGTTTGAACTTGACTCAGGAGAAATTAGACTTTGACTATCTGTGGAAACTCAGTTAGGAGAAACTTTCATCATATCCTTTGTTTATAAATCTTGTTTGATTCAAGTTGGCACCATTACCTTACCTGTTGACCTTATCTCTTTAAAGATACTTGCTTTTGATGTGATTTTAGGAATTGATTGGTTAACTACTCATCATGCCAAAATTGATTATTTTAAATAAGGTTGTTAGTTTTCATATTCCTAACCAACTTTGTTATGCAATTCAAGCAACTAAACCATTAAAATCAATCACTATCATATCTAATCATAAAAGCTATTCGTTTATTGAAAAAGCGGATGTCAAGCTTTCTTAGCCCATGTTATGATTTGAATAAAGACACGTCAAATTTGAATAATATTCTGTGTTGTTATTGACTTTCTGACGTATTTCACGAAGAACTTCCGGTCTACCCCGAGCGTGAAGTTGAATTCTTTATTGATCTTGAACTGATGCAAAGCCCATTTCTAAAACCCCATATCGAATGGCTCTATTGAACTTGAGGAGTTAAAGGTCCAACTACGAGGAATTGTTGGACATCGGTTTCATTAGATCCCAAGTACATCTCCTTGGGGTGCTCTGTTTTATTAAGTAAAGAAGAAAGGCGGGAGTATGCGACTTTATATTGACTATCGAGAATTGAACCATGTCACCATCAAGAATAGGTATCCTCTACCTCGTATTGATGACTTGTTTGACCGATTACAAGGGCACAATTCTTTTCAAAAATCGATCTTAGATTACGGATATCATCAATTGAAGATTAGAAGCGAGGATATTCAAAGCGCCTTGAACTTCGGTATGGGCATTATGAATTCTTAGTCATGTCTTTCGGACTAACTAATGCTCCTGCGACTTTCATGGATATGATGAACCAAGTATTCAAGGAATATTTGGATCGGTTTTGTTGTTGTCTTTATTGATGACATCCTTATATATTCCAAAAGTCGTGAAGATCATGAGCACCATTTGAAGGCGGTACTCCAAAGGCTTCGTGAAAACCAACTATATGCCAAATTAAAGAAATGCGAGTTACGGCTTGAGAAGTAGCCTTTCTTGGGCATGTGTGTGTCAAAACATGGAGTATCTGTTGATCCGTGAAGATTGAAGCAATCTGAAAGTTAGAAGCAATCCAAGTCGGTGGTTGAAGTCACGTAGCTTTTGGGCTTAAATTGGTTATTATCGGAGATTAGTTGGAAGGGTTTTCTCGAATCGCTACTCCATTAACTTCGGCTAACTTCGGAAGGATACAAAATTCGTTTGGAATGAAGAATGCGAGAAGAGTTTCCAAGAGCTTAAGAGGAGACTTATTTGACTTGTTCTAACAATACCATCTGGTTCGGATGGATTTGTTATCTCAATGATGCTTGAGGCAAAGGGTTAGGATGTGTTCTCATGCAACGTGGGAAAGTCATAGCCTTTATGCCTCGCGACAACTTAAAAAAGAGTATGAGAGGAATTATCCTACTCATGATATAGAGTTAGCGGCCATCGTTTCGCTAAAGATATGGAGGCACTATCTATATGGGGAGAAAGTGGAGATATATTCAGACCATAAAAAGCCTTAAATATTTCTTCACTAAAAAGAACTCAACACATGCGGCGGCGTGACGTTGGCTCGAACTATTGAAAGACTACGACCACACTATTCATACCATCACGGTAAAGCGAGCGTGGTAGGCGGCGCGTTGAGTAGAAGATCATATCTTGAGGAGCGAGTGCGATGATGTCAAGTATCGCGTAGAGCCAACTTTAATAGAAAAAAGTTAAGGTTGCTCAAGCCACCAGACGGTGATGATGCGTATGAAGAAGAAAGTACAAGAAGGAGTTATTAGGGCGAGAATTGATGAAGAAGGAATACTTGAGTCCACTCTAGACTTTGTGTTCTAACGACTCGATTTGAAGTACAAGATTATGATGGAGGCACACACATACACCATTTGCAATCCATCTGGAAATACTTAAAATGTATCGTGATCTTGACATACATTTTGGTGGAACAATATGAAGAGAGAGATTGCAAAGTTTATCTCGATGTGTTTAACTTGTCAGCGTGTAAAGGCGAACATCTAGTACCTAAGGGTCCGTTGCAACCACTTGAGATTCCGGAATGGAAGTGGGAACACATTACCATGGATTTAGTTACGGGTCTTCCTACGGTTTTTCAAGGCATCAATGCTATTTGGGTTATTGTTGATAGATTAACCAAATCTGCTCATTTCTTGCAAATCTGGAGACTTATTCCTTGAGCGTCTTGCTAGTATATGCGTAAATGAGATTGTGAGGTTGCATGGCATACACAGTATCCATAGTTTGGATCGTGACCCAAGATTCACTTCAAGATTTTGGGTTAGCTTGCAAAAAGCTATGGGCGCAGTTTGCGATTTAGTTCGACATACCATCCCCAAACGGACGGACAATCGAGAGAGACTATTCAAACTCTTGAAGATTTATTAAGACTACATGTCCTAGACTTCAAGGCGGTTGGGATAAGTATTTACCATTGGTGGAATTCTCCTACAACAACGATTATCGAGGCAAGTATAGGTGTGGCTCCATTTGAAGCATTATATGGGCCGAAAATGTAGTTCTCCAATATGTTGGGATGAGGTGGGTGAAACAACATTGTTGGGACCCGATTTAAATGCGATATGACTCTGAAAAGATCCAAATGATTAAACAACGTATACAAAGCGGCACAAGATCGACAAAAGAGTTATGCGGATCTTCATCGAAAGGACGTGGAATTTAGTGTAGGGGATCATGTATTATTGCGAGTTGCTCCATGGAAGGGAGTTACAAGATTTGGGAAGAGAGAAAAGCTCGATCCACGATTTATTGGTCCATTTCAAATTCTTGACCGAGTAGGAAATGTAGCTTATAGACTTGCGTTACCTCCAAGTATATCTCTCGTGTTCATAATGTGTTTCACATATCTCATGCTTAAATAAATATGTGAAAGACCGAACCACGTTATAGAGTTAGAACCGGACGAGATAGCCAGAAGACTTAACGTGTGAGGAGGTACTGTCAAGATTTTGGATAGGAAGGAGCATGTCCTACTGCATGAAAGGTCATACCACAAGTTAAAGTTTTGTGGAGGAATCATGCTTTATAGAGAAATGACACGAAATTGGAAAGCGAAAATGAAAGCGAGGTATCCTCACCTTTTGAAACACACAGAATACGTCGTCGATTTTTAGAGGCGAAATTTCATAAGGAGGGAGGTTGTAAGACCCCAAATTTATTTTTTAAATAAAAGGAATTTCCTTTATTTATTATTTTGAAATAGTAAGGGTTGATTTGATTAATGTGGATAGTTAGGGTAAAATACACAAATATTTCAAAATAAGCAAGTGGTTATAAAATATTCATTGTTGTCGGGAATATTAGTTTGGTGGTGGAATATTAAATCTTTGTCGGGGAATATTAAATGCGACCCAGTAGCGACCATGTGTGGGCCCCATAACTTGAGCGATTGGATGAGGAAAGCGACAAATATAAGTTGTTTAAAAATAACGGCGTAGTTATTACAATTATCTTGTTGGAATACCCGTTGGTTAAAACACACTAATCTGGCGTTGTTGAGCGATGCACCACGGTATTGCACCAATTATTGATTCTTACGTGAAGAAGGCACTACTCGATAATTGTTACGATAATTCTTGTTCGATATTTTATTTTATTGATTCAATAATTGCTGCGTTGGTATTTTATATTATTGTTGTTTCAATAATTGTCAACTACACGATATTTCCCATTATCGGATCAATAATTCATATTATTTGAATAATATTATTAGATAACATTATTGGCAATGTCTAGAAAGTTACATCTAAGGAGAGGTTTGGTCACCTAATTGCTTGCCCGATGAGAGAGATCCTTATTGAAAGCCCTCTTTCTGAGGAACCTGCTGGGTTGTCATAATTGTGATTACATAATATTATTTGGGAATAATTAATTATTGATTTATATGATAAGAAAATATTTATTTGATATGGATATAAATGATGGATTTATTTATTATATGTGGTTATAATTGAAGGATTTAATGTTGAGGTGTTTTATCGGTATTTTTTGTCGGAATGGAGGTATTAAAAATCAAATCAATTATTTTTACGATATATTAAGTGAGTTATAATTTTTAATCGTAGTTGGATCGTTCTGATTTTTTGGATATGTTATACATATATAAGTTGAGTATATGTCTACAAATTTTGAACCGATTAAAAATGAGCGAATGATTTGTTATAAATTTTAAGAGGTGTTTGATTCGGAAATTAGGTTTATAATTGATTTTGGTGGAAAATTCTAGAATTGAGTGGGCCCCACTTGTGGTTGGTGAAAAAATGTGCTGAATTTTATTTCAAATGTGGTGGGTGGCAATAGTAGCGAGTAAAGCCATCGGTGGCAGGTCGAAATCTGCTTTGGCGAGCTAACATTTTCTATAAATAGAGGCTAAGTTAGAATTGAAAATCACACGAAACAAAGTTTTCTCTCTTTCTCTCTATATTATTGAGCGTATTTTGTGAGTATTTAGATACTTTGAGAGTTCTTTATTCGATCTGAAGTTTCATTCGACATCACTTAGATCTTTCCTTAGGAAATCTTGATTCTTTGAGGTAAGGGATGTTATTTTTTTCTCAAATGATATTATTTCTTGATATCATTATCTTTGAAATATTGATTGGAAGTTTTTATCAAATTTAGAACTTTTTTCATGTCGGGGTTACTATTCATGAGTTACTATTCATGAGTTACTATTCACGAGTTACTATTCATGAGTTCTTATTCACGATTACTATTCACGAGTACTATTAAGTGAAGCGTGAAGATGTTTTTTGGGAATTTCTATCTTTTGGTGTCGGAGTTACTATTCACGTATCTGGCCGGCAAGACTATTCACGTATCTGACACTTTATTCATAGAAAAATAAAATTTCTTCTTTTAAGTCCAAAATATCTATTCGGATACTAACTTTGATTGTATCCATGTTTTGATCATTCTTGAATTTTACACCACTATGATTATTTTGAGGTATTTTTGAACGTGGATAAAACAAAGTCGAATCCTTAATCCTTAATCCTTGTCATTTTGTTTCACCGGATTCGTTTCTTTAAAAAAAAAAATTATTTTCATCATCCTCGGTCTTAAATGATGATATTATGGAATATCTTTGGCACATGGTGCAAAGATGAATGATTTCTTAAGAATATCTTTGGCTGTAGTGCAAAGATGAATGATTTCTGAAGAATATCTTTGGCACTGTAGTGCAAAGATGAGCAGTGTTTAAATGAACATGACCAATGATGAATATCTTTGGCACATGGTGCAAGATGAATATTTGATTCAGATGTTTATGGATTGATGTTACGGGGATAAATGATGAGGCGATGAACTTTTAAATTCATACATAGAAGATAGTAGTTTGCATTCTCTACTTAACTCTTCTAATGAATTATTATTTCATTATTGCGAATATTGATTTAAAATTTGTTGTCTATTGTATTCTATTAGATTTTTCCTGTTGAAGACTAACGATAATTTGTTGTATATTATCTTAGTCATAATATTATTTCTTGAGCTAGTTGAGCTCACCCTTTTCCTTTTTGTTCCATTCTTCTCGGGAGGCGAGAATATAAGCGAGTGCAGTGGGGTATGGAATGAAGGTTTTAGAAATGATTGTTTAGTAGTCCTCACCATTTTGTAAAATAATGTATCAATAAATGTGATGAGGATTTATTTGAGTATAGATATTGTCTAGAAGATAATATTTGTATTTAAACTCACGCAGTTCTTGTTGTAATAATAAAGATGTAGTTGTTTCTGTACCATGTATTGACAACTCAGAATGGGTGATGTATACCTATTTTGGGGGCGTCACAATATGTGTGTGAGTGAGAAGTGGTGGGGGAAAAGAAAGAGTGAAAGTGATGTGTGTATGATTATAGTATATATGTTTATTATGTGAGTGGAAAATGATGGGGGAATGGAGTTGAATTATAATAGAGGTAGTTAGTATTATATATATATATGTTTATAACATGTGGGTTTATATATATATATATATATATATATATATGTATTATATTTTGTCTTGCTTTGTTATGATTGGTTGAAGGTTTGACAATTTGAATATGTAGTATCAAAATTTTCATCCGTGAGTCTTTGAATTATTTCATCTGTGAAGAAATCCTTACACAGTTCCTTTCATTCTACTATAAATAGAAGCTCATTCCTTCATTATTTCTTACAAATTCAATTTGAAACTCCGAGAGAGAAAATTATAGAGAAACTATAGAAAAGTATTCTCGCTACTTCCCTACTCTTATATCCGGTTCTTTTTTACTTGTAGGGGTGTTATTCTTTCTTATTCATGAAGAGAACCTGTTGTTATTCCATTTCTTATTATTCTGCTGGAATAACTCAGTACGCTGTGCCTACCCTATACTTGGTGACATTCTTCTATTATTTTGTCTTTATTATTTTGTTGGAATATCCATGCGTATGTGTTTTACACTGCACTTGTTCCATTATTTATTATTTCGTCTTTATTATTACATCAAAATATCACATGCATGTGTTTTACACCTGGACTGGTTTCATTATTTATTATTCCGCCTTTATTATTCTCGGCCGGAATATCCTCGTCGTATGTGTTTTACACCTGACCGGGTTTCCTTATTTATTATTCCGCACTTATTATTCATTTGGAACATCCCGCTTTGTGTGAATTTCACGACTGGTTCCGCTTTTTATTATTCTGTTGGAATAACTTTTATACATCAAATCACGCATCCATGGTGATTTCTTTTGTTATTCCATTCGTTATTATACTCAATTGGCTAAAATTTTGACTTCTATACTCCATGAAATTAGTGGAATATCCTTGATATTTAAGCTTCATCCAAAGATTTTCATGGAAATATTCTTCCGAGTATTCTTGAATTTTACTCTACAAAGCGATGATCATGTTGACAATTTGGGCGTTATTAGTCCCTCGAATAAATTAATTCGTGAACTTGTTTTATTAAATTATTATATCATTGTCATCATCCTCATGTTTATATTTTTTTTTTTGAAAGTCATCTACATGGCACATAGAAGCGTGGATGGACTTGGTATGATTATAATGAGGGGATTATTTGGTGTAATCATGGTAGTAATATTACAAATGATGTGGTAAAAGTCCTCATTGGCCGTAGAAGCATTGATGGACGATTGTTGGCATGATCATGACCATTGATGAATACACAAATATCCTTGGCCCGTGGTGCCACGGAATTTTGGTCGTGACCACTAATGAATATCCTCGATCAGTAGTGCGGGATGATGTGGATTATTTATTAAATTGAGTCCCAGCGATAAAAGTGATGAAAAACTTTTTAAATCATAAAAGATAGTAGACTTTATTCTCTGCTTGACTCTTTTAATGGATTGCTTGTTCCGCTGCAGTTAAACTTGATGTCTATTGTATATTATCAGTTTAACATTGTTGAAGACTAATGATAATTTATTCTGCATTATCTTAGTCATAATATTTCTTATTAGACTAGTTGAGCTCACCATTTCTTTCACTGTTCTCTTCAGGAAATGAGAACGTAGCTGGGACGAGTCGGAGAACGGAGTGATGGTCCGGATGATAGTATTAATTAGTAAAAATATGAACAACTTCACACACTTATGAACAACTTCACACACTTATTATATACCACGAGAAACCTTAAACCCACACTAAACAATAATCATAAAATCAGAATAGGTACACAAATATTCTCACAATATTGACTAATACAAAATCATTAATTATATGTAAATTTATTGTAATATTGTCTCAAAATCATTAATTATAGTAAATTATAAATTACAAAAATCAATGAATACAACAAAATAAATTTAATCGATCAATACAACGTATATTAATTTTGTAGTATAGTACAAATAATTAAGATATGTATATACAAACATAAATGAAATTATATTATACCTTAATATAAACAATATATTAATATTTACGCAAACGAAACCAATAAACTTCTAATAATAACCCGTATGGTTATAATATACGCATGCTATTATAATTTTAATAATAATAAATGCAAACAAAATGATGTACCTATACAAGTAAATTAAATTTATAACAAAAAAAAAAAGACGAAAAAAGAGCAATTTTACATAAAGAATGAAAAAATCTTTTTATTTTAAAATAAATCTTATTTTCTTATTTAATTTTTTGAATCTATATTTTATGAAACTTTACTCATTTTGAAAAAAATAAAATTTTTAATTTTTTTCCTTAGAATAATAATTATTTTTATAACTATTTAAAAATAATATTCTATTTTTAATATAACAAATAATTATTATTTTAAAATATTAAAATAATAATTATTTTCAAAAATATTTTATTTTAAATTATTAAATATAATTTTTATTTAAAAATATTTTATTTTAAAATATTAAAAATAATAATTATTTTAAAATATTAAATATAATTATTATTTTTATTTTTTAAAAAACAATATTTTATTTTAAAATTTTAAAATAAATATTTTGTTTTAAAATATTAAAAATAATTATTTATTTTAAAATTTTAAATATAATTATTATATTTTAAAATATTAAAAAATATGGTTGGATTAAGCTGGGTCGAGTTGAGTCAAAATTTGATTAAATAGATCGGGTTGGGGTTAAATCATATAGGAGGAACGAAAACGCTTAAAAAATATTTCTTTAAGAACAACTGAGAATTTCGAAACCATTTATTTAAAAGAAAAAAAAAATAATGAATCTGGTTTGCTAACATAATTCCACAGCTGAGCCCAACTTCCAGTGGAAATTTTAGCAAAAACTATAGAAATTTTATATAAGATTTTAGCGGTCTAACGGGCCTTTCAAAAAAAAAAATTTACTATCCCTGTCCAAATCTGATTATCGCGTCTAATTCTCCTCTGACATTCTCATATGGGGAATCAAGTATAAATTGCTGGATGTTTATTCAATTTCATTCACTCCTCTTTGAGCTCACAAAGCTTCATCAAACCCTTCTAAAAACCAAACAATTGCATGCTTTTGTCAGCAAGACCCATCTCTCACATGACCCATTTTATGCTACTAGAATCACCAGGTTCTACGCAATCAATAATGACCTTATTTCCGCCCGCAACTTGTTTGATGAATCTCCCCACCGAAGTGTCCATCTCTGGAATTCAATTATTAGAGCTTACGCCCGAGCCCATCTGTTTTCTGATGCATTTTGGCTCTTTAAACGGATGCTTAGCTCCGAAAAAAAGCCTGATAGCTTCACATTCGCCTGTATTTTGCGTGCCTGTTACGAGAACTTTGATTTAGAAAGGCTGAGACTTGTCCATGGAGGTGTTGTATTTTCGGGTTTTGGAATTGACTCTGTTTGTTGCAGTGCGCTTGTGACGGCTTATTCAAAAGTAGGCCTTATTGATGATGCAAGTAGGGTGTTTTATAGGACACATGATCCGGATTTGGTTCTGTGGAATTCAATGATTTCAGGTTATGGGTGTTGTGGGAATTGGGAAGAAGGGCTAAGACTGTTTAGTATTATGAGAAATATAGGGAAGCAACCAGATGGGTATACTCTGGTTGGGCTGATATCGAGTTTGGCTGATCCACGTTTGGTGGAAATTGGCCAGGGGATTCATGGCTTTTGTTTGAAAACTGGTTTTGATTCTAATGCTCATATTAGTAGTGCATTTGTGAGCATGTACTCTAGATATAAGTGCATGGACTCAGCATGCAGAGTTTTTAATAGTTTATGTCAACCCGATTTAGTTACATGGTCTTCTTTAATAACTGGTTTGTCTCAGTGCGGGGACAATGAAAAAGCCTTGGTTTTCTTTAAGAAAATGAATATGGAAGGTGGCGAGGCAGATCCCATATTGATTGCCAGTGTACTGGAAACTACTGCTCAACTGGCTATGGTTGGGCCTGGCAGTGAGATTCATAGCTATGCACTTCGACATGATTGTGACTCGGAGGTCATGGTGTCTGCTGCTCTAATCGACATGTACTCAAAGTGTGGATTCCTGGGATTGGGGATTCGGGTTTTTGAAAATATGCCTAGAAGAAATATTGTCTCTTTTAATTCAGTGATCTCTAGTCTTGGATTGTATGGACTTCCATTCAAGGCCTTTGAAATGTTCAGGGAACTACTTGAAGAAGGATTAAAACCAGATGAATCTACTTTCTCTGCTCTCCTATGTGCTTGTTGCCATGCTGGTTTAGTCAATGATGGACGGAATTTTTTCGGAAGGATGAAAGAGGAATTTGGTATCCTAGCTAAAACTGAACATTATGTTCACATGGTAAAGCTTCTTGGGATGGCTAGAGAGTTAGAAGAGGCTTATGATCTTATCCGGTCTATACCTGCACCTGTGGATTCTGGCATTTGGGGAGCGCTTCTGTCATGCTGTGAAGTCCATGGAAATTTTGAGATGGCAGAAATTGTAGCTCAGCAACTCTTTGAAATTGAGCCAGAGAAAAACTCTTACAAAGTTATGCTTTCTAACATACATGCTGGTGACGGGAGGTGGGATGATGCAAAGAAGTTGAGGGATGATATAATAGAAGGAAAGAAAAGGAAAATGCCTGGGATTAGCTGGATAGAGTGCACTAAGTCAGTAAGCAGTTAAGTAGCACTTTTGTCAAACCCTACATGACTTATTATGGTGCTCTTCATCACCAGTAGACTAATCAAGAACAAGGGACCCCTAGTCTCCTACAAGAGGTAAGGCAGAATTCTTGATCTAGTTTTCAAGTTAGCCTACCTTTATTATTATTATTTTTTTTTTTGCTAAATTGCCTACCTTTATTATTGTTTCTATTAATTTTTCATTGGTTTTTGGTAGTACATAAATAACACCTATGACCTAACAATAGTAAGCATGCATCCTTTTAAGAATCTCTCTTCCCCCTTGTTTTAATGAGCAAACGTAACTTCTTCCTCCCTTCATTTTATGAACAAATGGAACTTTCCATCTATAAATGGTATCCAAACAAATATAACATGGTAATCTTTAAAACTTAAACCCTACATAGAATTTGTATCCCGTGAACCTGAATGGTGAGCGCTGCTGTACTGAGTTTATATTAGGGAGTAACAGTAATCTCATATAGTTGCCAAACACCGTGAACTTTTTAATATACCATAGAGTACTTGTGTATTTGAAAGTGAATTTATCATTAGAGTTCCAAAATAATGTATAGCTGAATAAATAGGGGCCATTTGTAATGTTTTATAGTTGCTAAATGTTAGGAAGGAAATGTCCCATGGCAATTGGAACACAAATAATAACCAAAGATTCCAAGACAGTGTATAGCTGAATAAATGATCAAATGTCTAACTAAAAATTTATGCTATTAGGCCCTGCCTTTTTGTTGCAACACCCCTTGGAGCTGACACTATTGATGCAATGAACTTCCCGTAAGTTCCTCACCATAAATAAGCTGTTTCAAATCGAAAGCACCCAAAAAAAAGGGAAAAAAGTAATAAGGCAAAAAGAAAAGAAAGAAAAAAGAAGAGAAGGATATATTCCCTATTGTCTTTGTCTATGAAATATTCCCTTCTCCTAAGATATGTTCTTCGTCAGTTCTGTCTCTGATAAGGTAACTATATCATTTGTTCTTTAAAGCTTTTAATCTGATGATCAGTGATGTTTTGCATAAACCTAGCTCTTTAGCTTTTCTGTAAGTACATAGATTATCATAATTCACTTTGGTCCCTGAATGTATGCCTTTACATCTTCACTTATCAGTTAGGTCATGCCACACTTGTTTTTATTCTGACCTTCACAAAGCTTTCTGCATGCTATCATACTATGGGTCTAATTAGGGGTGGCAATCGTGTTGTGTTAGGCGAATTCGTGTCGTCTTAAGTTATAGGTATTACACTAAATAGGTCAAAACTAACACTACCTGTTTAATAATTCGTGTCAAGATGCTCAACATTAACACTAACCTATTTATTAATCGTGTTAACGTGTGTCGACCTGTTTAACCCTTTTACTACATAAATTAAAAATTTTAAATAAAAAATAAACATCATTCACTTATTTATTGAATAATAGTGTAATTGATTTATTTCAATAATATTTATTTAAGAAAAATGCATGATAACGTGCTTAGAAAAGTAACTAAGTAAGCTAAAACTAAATATTTAAGGTAAATTATAACGTTATATCATATTTATTTTCAAATTATTTTCAGTAAAAGTGTCTAATCGTGTTAAGCGTGTCAACCCGTTGATTATACGTGTTTGACCTATTTAAATTTGGTGTTGAACGTGTCGACCTGTTTATGACACGAAATTTGTTTATGCTCAACACTAACCCTCTTATTTTATGTCGTGTTCGTGTCGGGTTACCATGTCATGTCAAAAATTGCCACCTCTAGGTCTTATGCAGGTTCTTGTTTTGTTTAGTTACATATGAACAATTATGACATGGCATTTTTTTGTTTTGCTATATTATTGTGGGGAAAATTGGTAGCGTCTAATTAGTATAGCGCTTTGAACCCTTTTCAAGTGTTGTTCTTTTTGCAGTTTAGTCTATCTAGTAATGGAACTTGGGCAAGTGTTGTAGAAATTTAAACATAACCAATCAAATTATATCAGAAGGGATTTTAGGGTAGCTCCGGTCTCTTGGATACTTAATCTAGATAAATGGTCAAAGTAAATTACTCATAGGGAATGATTTCAAATTGTTGTCTCATTATCTCAAAAGCGCAAGGAACACCTGTCGTTTCATGTTATACTCTAGCCAACAATTATTTCAACCTTGACAAGAAGCTGAAAACCACGCTACATGATGGATCAGCTGATTAGAGTATAGACATTATGCCGATCAAAAGGAAAATATCCTCTCAGACTGCATCCTTTAGTAACAGTGATCTACTAGTACTTTATTCTAATTTATACGAGGTGCTGAGTTGATTAAAAAAAAAACCCAAAATCTTTTTGTTAAAATTTGATTTCATATGTCCTGCTACTTCACTTAAATGTTTAATCTAGCATCATCTTAACTGCATACAGTTTCTACTTTATTTCATCTGAAGTATTTGAAGTCCTATACTGTGTTAGTTATAATGTTGCAGATTCAAAAGTTTGCATCAGGTTATCGTACTCTTCTGAATCACATTCATAAACTCTTTGAAGGTGTGAACATAAATAGCCAAGCACATGACACTGTTTTGTTTTTCCAATTTGAATGCTACTGTTGTATTATATAAGTATCTTGGTTCTGCACATAATCATTTCAGCAATTTTATTGACCTTTTACAAGACATGTTTCTTTTCTTCTGTAGGAGAGGTAATGTGGTGAAAGGAATATTGGGATACCAAGAACCTATTGTGGGTCAGAAAACTTGTCTCAAATCGAGTTCATTGATCTCTGCAAACAGCTTGCATCATAGGTGAAATATGTTTTCTTTTTGTACAGCTGCTTACATTTATATATATTGACAAGAAATCTGTTGATGCAAAACATATAACATTTTACATTGTAGCAGTTAACTATGTTTGAAAATTATTATTCTTACAGAGCTGACGAGGAAGTGATCAATAATTATCTGGCTGCAAATTATTCTTCTTCAATTGATTCCTTGAATGATTGAGTGCAATATACAAGCTTCCAAGCTTGGCGGAGTACTTGGCTATGATTTCTCCGAGTCTCAACAAGTTACAAGGATTATTAAATGCATGTTGGATTAACTTTTACAGATGGCTAGCTTTTGTCTGACTGAGATTATGGATGTTACAGAACCATCACTGGGATTTGAGGGAGTTGATGTGAACACCCAAGTTATGGTAATTTCTGAATTATTGTTTTTCAGCTTTATTAGCTTTTCCTACTTCAACCTCTAAAGTTCTTACCTCAAGGACAATATTACTTGGCCTAATGCCACTTTCTTCCATCAACATAAGCTTTTCTAAATTCTACCATTCTTTTTCCTTTTTTTTTTCTTTTCAATTTTTTTCTTGTTGCAAAAATCCATTGCTGCATGCTTCATCCTTCAACGGTAAGAAAATTTCACACAAGTGATTGATAGTTGCTACGCTTATGTTACGATGCACTGAAGCATATCCAGTAAGCTGAGTTATTGAGGGTCTGAAATGGGGCATGGCATTATCTAGTACAAGCAAGTTTAGGTCCCTCCCTCGAGAGCAGATCCTCTGTCTCCATTCCCTTAGTCCCTTGTGTTTCCTCACTTAAATTTTGACACCTAAACTTTTATTTAACATCAATTAACTTTAAAATTAAATAAAAAGAGTCAGATATCAAAATTTAAGTAGAGGGACACAAGAGAACAGAAAAAATAGAGATAGAGGATTTGCTCTCTCCTCCCTCATGTATCAGTATTACTGTATTAGACTTCTTTTTCAAATAAGAATCAGAATAAGAATATTGCTAGTGGGGGTAGAGAGGTAGGGGTTGGGGTAGATCTAGGGGTACGGGTTGATTACATATGGGCCCCCTTAAGCACAAGTAAGCTTTTTAAGGGGGTGTTAAGCATAGAATCGTCCCTACTCCCTAAATAATAATCAAAATAATCGTCCCCACAAGCTGGACAACACGTGCACAGTAAAAAGTAGTCTTGACAAATATTCTCAAGTCCAAAAAGGAAAAAATTTGTCCACTGAAAAAGTCACCTACTCCAAATGGTTTATTTGAAAGTTGTTAGCATGAAGTTTATTTTTAGGTAAGTTGGTCAATTGACCAATAGAATACTGACAAGCAGGCGAGGCTCTATCTATGTCAACATTCTATTGGCTAATTGATCAATTTACCAAAAAATAAACTTCATGCTAACCGAATCCGATTTATTTATTTTACACAGCTTTGGCAAATTGATTGTTTAGTAAATAATAAAATGCTAATTAAGTTTGTGTACATGTATGTTTGTATGAGATTTGATGGCTCACAACAATTAACGGTTTTACCTTTCAAGAGATGATTTGTTGAACTACTTTAATTTTCTAGATTGAAATTATTATACAAATCGATCAGAATTTGCACAACTTGAAAATTCTGACTGACAAAGAGGCCAAAGGTTCTTTGGTTTCGAATTGACACACTCTTCAATGTAAATTATTATTTTTTAATATAATTTCTTTAACATAAATTTTCTTCTTTAAGTTTGATATTAATAAATAGACAAATAAATTACATGTAGAACTCCTGTCTTCGTTCAGCAACATAACCCAACTCAAAAGAAATTGTAAAAGGCGAAATGTAGGCAATAGTTTAATTAAATACTACCAAATGATATCCTATCCGTTTCAATATATAGTATTAATATATTTTAAAAGAGAATATAGTATTAATTTTGTTTTTTAAAATATATGTAAAATTCAAAATTCATATTAATCAATTGACTTTTACACAATATAATTACAAAAATTGTGGATAATCTCATATTATTATTAATTATAAATTTATTATTACATCAATTTATAATTTAAAAATATCTCTAATCGACTTTGAAAGTCGAACGATCTTAGTTTTTTTTTTCTTTTTTGTTGAGAAAAAGTGGTCAAATATTCTAAAACCAAGAGTGTATAATTTCAAAAATCGTCATCCATTATTTTATTGGGTGCGAGTCTTCACCCATGAAAGGAATCTAAATTAAAAAAAAAAAGATTTACTTGTTAGATTGATTGTTGATTAAGATAAGGAGATGTGATTCTTAATTTGATTAGGAGAACAAATTATTTAATCTATAATAGGAATGGATCAGGAAGAGTACTATAAATAAGACTAGTACTCTTATTTTTCAAGTTTGATAGCAAGAAGATACTAAAAGAATAAATTAAGAGAATTACAGTTTGTTGCTCGTGAATATCTGTCGCCAACTCCGTTGTTCAATTGAAAACTTGAAGATTTTGATGTTTGAAATGTTTTTGGGTGATAAAATTAATTAGGTTGATAAATTTATCAATCTAATTAAAGGTAACTTCAATTTAAGTTATGCGTACAATATAACTGAGTTCTTGTCAACCCTAGTTCAAAAGTCAACTTCAATATGAAGAAATATTGGTTCAAATAATTAAGCGATAGAGTATACTAATTCCTCCCTCACTTAATATGTCGTTTTAGAGTTATACAAAAAAATTAAAGAAATGATTGTATAATATTAAATAAAATATTATTTATTTATTATATTTTTAAATTCTCATAATTATCATACTTATTTTATTTTATTTTATCTGTAATATTTTTTCATGAGGATAATTTTAAAAATATTATAATTAATTCTTTTAAATTATATAAGACGATAAATAATTAAAAGAAATCATTCGGGTTGGGTTGGAATTGGTAGGGGTGGCGTGGGGGGGTGGGTCGGGGTGTGGTGACCAGTGGGGGACAATTAAATGATGGTCTCTTATAAATCCTTGGTATATCATGTTGGTGCGTGATATATAATTAATGATGTACGCCCAAATAATAATATAGCTGGACGTTACACCATTATAAAAAATGAAAATTTAAAAATATATTATACAGTACCTTTTTTTAATTTGCTAATACATACATTGTTAATGTTTCATATTAGAATTTTTTAATTAGTAGCTAATTAGACTTATTTTAATTAAGAATAGTTTATATTTTTCTTTTAATTTAATATATTTTTTATAATAATCTTTAGAGGATGATAATTCTTCATCATCAATAACCGATCATTCATGTCGTCACAGAGACAGAGGATCAATTATATTCTGTGACATATATATAAATTATATTATAATCATGCTTCAAATCTTGGACTCTTGCACTTAAAATTCAAACATAGCTGTAAGCCAAGGTAGCCACAGAATTAGGTACAAGAATCTTCCTACAAATTACCCTAATCCTTCCGCTTTCACTTGACATGATATATATATATATATACAGTATGTTTTCTAATAACCGAAAAAGAGAATGAATCGAGGGGGTTAACCGACTAATGATAATTTTTTTTTTTAAATCATTTATAACATAGAAAATCGATTTTTTATCTTCTGACGACGAAAAATCGTCATAAATATAACAGGTTAATTTTAATTATTTGGAGAGAATAGGCCATATATATATATATATATATATATATATATATATATATATATATATATATATATATATATAAGGATCGATCCATAGCAAACGTTATAAAAAATAGTCTAGTCTTACAACACATCGTGACCCTTCATATTAAGATCAAACCGTTTAATAGAGCTCCCGTCGTTTGGCGCGTGAAGATGATAATTCGAATGATATGAATTATTTATTGAAATTTGAGTCTCGATATAAACTTGATGATATAGCTTTTTAAATCATAGAAGATAGTATATATCATGATCTACTTGACTCTTCTAATGGATTACTTGTTCCGCTGCAGTTAAACTTGTTGTTTATTAGTTTAACATTGTTAAAGGCTAACGATAATTTATTCTGCATTATCTTAGTCATAATATTTTTTACTGGATTAGTTGAACTCACCCTTTTGCTTTCATTGTTCTCTTCAAAAAATGAGAACGTAGCCGGAACTAGTCGAAAAATAGAATGCTGGTCCGAGATGGTGGCTATAGTAGTACTCACTATTCTATGAAATAGTGTGATAATAAATGTGATGAAGACTCCATTTGAATTTGAATATTGTCTAAAAGACAATATTCGTATAAAAAAAATTTAAGTTATCATTAATTATATATATTATTATAAGGTAGATAATCATAACACCGATCCATAGTTTTTAGAAGAAAACTAATTTTCTTAATGAAAGTCATTTAGAGGGGTATTAATATATAATAACTTCACCCCAAAAGAACCTAACACATAATAACAACTAAGGTTATAAAATAAATTAAATAGTTTGAGCTCAATTCGTACTCGCTCGAATAAAAGTTTGATTCGAACTCGATTCGAAATATAAATGATTCAAATATGAATAAATTTTAAAATTCAATAAATTACTTGAACCTCCTTAAATTAAAATTTTACATCGATCACTTCGGATCATATTCGTTAAAAATTTAATCTGCTTTAAATTCATTTAATAAATTTAAACGAGTGTTTATCAAACCTTATTTTTCATATTCAATAAATTTATGAACCAACTTTGAATAAGTCAATATATACTTAACTAAACTTATTTATACCCATAAATATAATAATTTCACGCTAAAAGGACCACACACATAATTTATCCATTACAAGTAAAGTAGTAATGTTATTTTATGAATTCTCTACACGTCGTTATTTTATATGACAGTTACGAACATTAGTCATTTTCAGTACTCTTATGACCCGATCGACCGGCCTCTAATATAATCCATAATAACACAGCACAGGGAAGTTACCGTTAGTTTATTAATAACGTAAGTACGTAACAGTCTTGACACTTCTTTTGAAGACAACGTGGAGGAATTAATTAGAGAACCATTAATTATCATGAATCTAATCAATTATTTTTGTAAACCTAGTGATTAATTATTTACAATATTTACAGAATATATATTTTGCACAATTAATTAACTTCTTTATTATTATTATTATTATTATTATTATTATTTATAAGTCACAATTTAGCTCTTGTCAAGTGATCACACATGAGTCATGACATCAATCAAACTAAAGTTTATAATGAGTGATTTAAAAGGGCACTTGAGCATTTATAGAATATACCTCTCTCAGTGCCAAAATATAAGATTATTATTATTAATTTTTTAAAGTCAATTTAAGACTTTTTTCAAACTTAAAATTTGACATGTATTCCACTAACTTTAGTTAATAAAATGATGAAATTTATAAACTATATAAAAAGAATTACTCATCGTAATATTTATTTTTCATAATTTTTGATGAATTATCTAATTTTGAGTTTAAAATGTACATTTCAAATTGACTTTCAAAAATTAATAATGATCTTATAATATATATATATATATATATATATATATATATATATGTATATATATATATACACACACATGATCAATATTGATTTCTTGAAGCCTGAAATTTATTCAAATTCAATAAAGTAATTAAGTTTTAGACAATACGGCTATAAAATTGTAAATTATCTATATAACATTACTAATTATAAGATTTTTCTTTACAAAAGTTAAATAAATTAACTACATTTATTTTGAATTTGAAAATATTCTAATAACTTTGAAAGTCAAACGTATATACTTAACTACTATTTAAATCATATGATCAATTTTGAATTTTAAATTATCTCAAATTAATATTAAACTCTATGCTATATTTTAAATGAAAGAAGCATTATATATTATTAGTTGTCTTAACATAAATGAATAATAAATATTAATTAAAGTAAGACTGCTTTTAGGTTGAGTGACTAAGAACTTAAGGTTGTCTGATCTCACAGTTCATGAGAACTAAAGAGGCAAATTATATAGCTTATCAAAAATTATGTTTTTATCTATATATATATATATATATATATATAGAGAGAGAGAGAGAGATCAGATCAAATCATATCCTTATATCTTATTCATCCGCTTCACCACCTTTTAGCGGATGGACCGGCTGACGGTTTTTATCATACAACCGTCGTCTATATTTTTAGCATCGGACAACATATAGCGTTGTTAAAAATATGAGGCGACGATTGTATCATCGAAATAATCCTTCGTCCGTCACGTATATAAAAGTAAAGTGACGCGTAAATAGAAGATAGAATATCTGATCCTAATCCGAGTATATATATATATATATATATATATAGACACACACACACTTCGACTAATGAGTAGTGATCATCTTGCATTACATAAAAGTTTTCTAATTTAGTTAAATAGTATATTGATAGATTATACAATTTATTAATATTTTTTTGTAAATAAATTAGTTACTGGCAATCAATTGAAATGAGGATTATTATTTAGATGCAGGAGAGTCATATATAGTCATCTTTTTAGTGTACCTTCTCATTTATTTCTCCTCCCCTTTGTCTTTTCCCTTCATTCCTTCACCATCCACTAGTGACTAAATCCTCTTTGCCTCCCTAGCCTCCCATCAATTAATTCATTCTCTCTCCCCCACACCCCCATTGCCTTTTGCTACAGATCAATGATCATCATCAATTTCAAGCTACTGGTCTTTGCCTCTCACTTTCTTTCTCTCTCCAATTAATTATTAGGGTTTATTTTCTCCTTTTAAGGGCTCATCTCCAGAAACGTCTTGAAGCTATCTAGCTAACTTCTTAATAATTTCATGACCTATGAGGAAACAAAGCAACTGCATCTACTGAACTTATAAAGAGCTATCTAGCACCCACACTAAGGAAAGGAAAAAAGGTATTTGTCTTTTTGTTAATAGATCTCTCCTAGCTGATTATCAAAGAAACCTAGCTCAATATTCCAACTAATAGATCACAAAGAGGTAAGTAAGCTCATGAAGTTTCTTTATTGCTTAATTTTTGTATCCAAAATTTTCTCTTGTCTGTCTTTTGCGAGTAATTCCTTAATTAATTGGAAAGGTAAAGACTAAATTAAGGAATACTATATATATGCATGTGAGTACATACATACATGTACAGTTCTGATCTAGGGTTTTCCTGTATATACATATGCGTTTAATTTGTGTGCGAGTTAATTGTTGAACAACATATGCATGTTTTATATATGCCATTTAATTTGACCTCCTGAAGTAAAAAACATGATTATGGTCAGGTGATTGCGGTACTAGTCAGATCCCCTAGCTAGATTCATTCATCACCTGCAGGTTTCGGAAGGATATCAACTTATGATATCATTAATTAATTACTTTATAACAACTTATCATAGATGCAGCTGAAACTAAATCTTCCAAATCTAGCACTGAATACGAGCAGAGCAGAGCAGAGACTAGTCATGTCAGATCGATCGATATATTGTTAATTATCAGAAGAAAAAGACAAATTATCCTTACAAATCAAAGAAAACATGAAAGATCTAAGAAAGTTGGAAGATAGAAATTAATCCAGTTCAAGAGACAGTAGTACTACCATATGTATATATGGTACAATTTAATTAAACTAGCTAGTAATAGTGACAACAATATATTTTCCAAATTAAAGCTGTATGTACAGTATAGCTTATGAATGGTATTGCGTGTGTATGCGTCTCACAGAGAGAGAGAGAGTACTTGATCCAGGGGTTAGGAGATACGTATGATTTAGGTACATATAGGTAACTCATTACATATATAAAATAAATTAGGTTAATTTGATCCACACTGGAGTATTATATATGGTAATGTCCGTTTGATGAATTAAGTAAACTTACACAATAAAAATAAAAATCATAAGCTAGGTTAAGCAGAGGATAAGCAAAGAATTATGTCGACCAGAAGATAGCTAGCAATTAATTAGCATCAGATGCCATCTGGGTTAAGCGTGTCCAAAGATGTTTTGCACTGAGTGAGAGTAACAGAAAGTAATTCAAACAATTTTTAAAACTAAATTCCGGAAAGTTAGATATAATATTTAATGCTAACTACATATGGACAATTCTCCTAAGAATATATATATATATATATATATATATATATATATATATGGAAAGAAATATGCTATCATGTAAAGCTGAATTATACGTACCATAATTAAGTTTCAATGAAAAAATGAATATACTAAAATGGCATTTAAAAAAGAACAAAAATTAACGAATCAATATATATTACTAGCTCCAATATTAATTAAGTAAAAGTAATGGGCTGGGGATTGACTGACTTGGTTTAATTTCTGATGGTAGGTAGCTGCGCGCAGTTGAAAGGAAGGAATTGGGGGAGTATATATAAATGGCTTCATCCACCTCCTCTTACAACTCCCCTTGTGCTGCCTGCAAGTTCTTGAGAAGAAAATGCATGCCAGGTTGCATATTCGCGCCATATTTCCCACCAGAGGAACCCCAAAAATTCGCAAATGTTCACAAGATATTCGGAGCAAGCAACGTGACGAAGCTACTGAATGAACTCCTCCCCCATCAGAGAGAGGATGCAGTGAACTCCCTTGCCTACGAGGCGGAGGCACGGGTGAGGGATCCAGTGTACGGTTGTGTTGGTGCCATTTCTTTTCTCCAAAGACAAGTTGAGAGGCTTCAAAAGGAACTTGACGCGGCGAATGCCGACTTGATTCGTTACGGCGGCTACGCGGCCACCTGCTGCAACGTCTCTGATTCTCATCGTCAGATCATCAATAGGCCGGTTGATCATTTGAATATTACAAGGAATATTAGTGCAGGAAGTTTCTATCAAACACCGCCACCTTCTACTAATTTCCCCTTTCCTAATTATCCTCTTCCATGGAATTCTACTTCTTTTTACAACCCTTCTGCCGAGGATAACAATGGAGGAGGAGGAGCTGGAGGGGGAGGAATTTGAAGGACTACTACTTCTTATATATATATATATATATATAACCCATTTAGGGTTTGTGAGTGTGTGTGTGGCCATGGGGGATCATATATATTAATATATATAACCTGCATAAGCTATAGCTATATATATTTAGTTGTGGTTGTCGCTAGCGAGGTATTATGATCTATTGTCACATGGACTCTTCTAGCTAGCTAGACCACCAAGTCCGTCCTATTTTATATATATATATATATATATATATATATATATATATATATATAGCTTGCTTTTAATTAAATATATAATATGATTGAATTCGGGACCTAACCAGCTCGCTCGCTCGCTCGGGCAGGCTCTATCTAGCTAGGGCATGCTACTTAAAGTCTGCTGCTAGCTATATGTTATTTCATATAAAGGTCCATGTGAAGCTCTTATTCTCTAATTCTCATACTTAAGATTTGAATTAATAAAGGATGATGTTGTTTAATTGGTTACTTAATAGTTAATTCTTTGTAATATAATTAAGGAGCTCGGATTCATTCGCTATATGCATATTGTTACTTTAATTTATTCTTAATTAAGGACCACTATATATATATATATGCTTTGTTAGATTTCTCTCATCAATTAATTAGTTGAGTTGGTTTTATAGCCTTTGATTCCGAAGGACCCATTTAAAAGACAGTCAGTTGTGGTTTATTAAATAAAGTCAACAGTGCAAAGTACTTATATATACAGATTCTTCTCTATGCATGCATTGTATATGATATAAATATACAAGACGGAATTAAAGTTGAGATAAATTGAAAATAACGCATACCATTGTCAAAGTCTCATATGATGAAGGCACATGAGAATAAAAGATAAAGCGGCCTTTAATTAATTTGCTCCAAGTTAAAAGTCTGCAAACTAAGATATATATATATATATTTCATGATACTAAATTTTGTTTTTCTTAATTCCTTGCTGTAATGAAATACTATTCGCGTGACTTATGTGAACCTAACCTTTTGTATTTAACTTTAGAAAATATTTATTGAATAATGTTAGAGGCACAAATTATTATATAAATATTTTATAAATTGTTGATGTGACATTGAAATAATTAGTTAATCAATATACTGAGGTGGAATATGTCACATCAGCAGTTTGTAAAATATTTATAGAATAATTTGTGTCTCTAACATTACTCATATTTATTTGTGCGGCTAGCTTGTGAATCTCAACTTCACCCAACATGAGGGTGTGTATATATATAACTTAATATTAAATTATCTAGAC
>CM035153.1:169116474-169143974 GCA_020205615.1 Panax quinquefolius | reverse complement strand
CTAGCCGACGACGAGTTTGACTTTTAAATCCCATACGTTCATAATTGTAATGGAAGGTAGAGATCGTATTTGTCTGTTTTACGATTAATCATATAAATCGTATTATGGATCGTATGTATATATATATATATATATATATATATATATATATATATATGTGGATTGATACTCAATATTGTAAATTTAAAATTATTTTTATAATAAATTGTAATCATTTTAATTCCAAATCTAATAATGAAATTGAACCCTGCCCGCACTTTAGTTTGGAAACATCCGCGCAATTAAAGTGTGGACACAAAAATGTCCAAAATGGCCTCAAAAAATCTAATTATATTTTTACAATATTCCTCGTTTGCACTTTAATTGTCCGGACTATAAATCCACTTAACGACTTTAATTAGTCCGCTCATTTGGAGAAGGAATAAAAAGATAGTAAAATAATTCCAAAGAAATCAGTTTTTATTAACCAAGTCTCTGTCATTTTTCTTCTTCTTTCTATAGTCCACTTGCTTCAACAACTCCAACTTTTCAATTTCACCCTACTTTAATCTAATTTCTCACTCTAAAACTCTATTTATCTCCTAAACAAGAAACCGAATCTCAATTTCACCCTACTTTAATCTAATTTCTCACTCTAAAACTCTATTTATCTCCTAAACAAGAAACCGAATCTCAATTTCCTTATTCTCCCGGCCACCTCTATCTTTTTCCCCTATTTTAGCCTCTATAAATATACTCCTTGATCGAGTTGGGAATAAGTCATGAATTTTCCCGTGTCTTATTCCCAACTCGATCAAAGTATTTTTTTTTATGCCTAGCTCTAATTCGCAATAATAAAAATTAAGAGCAAACCCATGTACATAAAAATTACAAACTGCGTTTTTTGTACTTTTTTTTATTCAATTGGATTGTATAAATTTATATAAAGAGCTCATTTGATATATGTAAATCTTCGAAAGGAACAAAAATTGAATAAGATTTGATTATATAAATTCATATAGAGGGAGAGAGAGCTGACTTGATGGTAATATTTGGAAGAAAGAAAGCAAGAGATGGAGAGAAGCCATTAATCAAGTACAACAATTAATTGTTCTCTCTATGTCCTCAATTTTCGTATTGGTTTAAAATAAAGATTAAGGCTATGTTTATTTATAATAATTATATTTGGGATAGAATTATTAATTAATTAATTCTTAGTGTTTGTTTTAAATTTGAATTTAGGACTATTAATCTAAATTTATGGACAAAACTAACCTATATTTCTTTTAATATGACTAGTCTAATTATTAATCAACTTATTATTATGCTAACATAATTAACTAATAAAGATTGGACTAATAAATTGATTACCATGATTATGCTAATATATATATTAAATTTTTTTTAGTTGTTAAAAAAAAAATTGCATTTTAAGAAAGTAAGGGATCCCTTACCTGATTCTCTCTCTCTATATATATATATATATATATATATATATATATATATGTTTGCACACGAATACATACATACATACATAAAAGTGATAGTGATAGAGTGTATCAGTACAAAAGTTTGATAATGAGCAGGAGAAGATCTATCTCTCTGACTGGATCCCTCCTTTTTAAAAAAAAAATTATACTACAACAAGCTAGTACTACGTCTACAATATGATCTGACTGGGCCTGGCCCTGGTCCTGCTGTGCAGACGTTGTTCTGCAGTTAAAGTGAGGGTCGCGTCCATGCTTCTCCGATTCATCGTTTTCTTGGTCGATCGATCAGTCTCAGTCTCAGGTACACACACTCGCACATATATGTATATATCACGATTCTTTGCTCTTCTCGAAGAGGAAAATATAGATAGACTTGCATATATATATATATATATATATATATATATATATATATATATATACAGAGAGAGATACATGAGATTCATGAATGGAACTTGGAAGTATACAAGTATCTCTCTCTGGGATCTCCTCCCCCACCAATTTCTGTGTCACCACGTACAGTACCTTCCGACAACTATCACTTTTTTACTTTTATATATCTTTTCCCACTCTCTTGTATTATAGTCTTATCTCTCTACCTCTCCTAATTTTTTTAGTGCGTTGGATATGAATACCATAGTTGTAGAATTGAAACGCATCACACAAATATATTTGAGTATACAAGTACTATCATCTTTCTAGAGGCACATTTTATCTATATATATTACTATTCATTAAGTATATATTGACCCACAAGTATAAATAACTGTATTAGTTTATCATTTCCAAATTAAAGGTCATACAGTTTTATTTTATTTTTTTATGTCAATATACAAAACCCTAAAAGTTAAAACTTGATATGATTTTACTTGAATTTTAGAAAAAACAATTCTTTGACCTTCGACAGGTTTTATTTTTGGAAAATATAATTAATTTTTCAAATTATATATCCATAAGCATCAAATAAATACCAACAATTCGATCTCTTTCATCTTTTAATGGCTACTTAAGGCTGTTTTGCTAGGCTTTTAAAAAAAGGTAATTTAATTTGAATACAAGGAAAGCTTTTAAAAAAAGGCTGTTTTCCTTAGTTGAAGTGCTAATAGTTTTCTCTTTAAAATTTAAGTGAGCTTATATCACATATGAATTTATAATAATGATCTGAATATTAATTTGAAAAATTAAATTGTATATCGAATCGTTAAAATACACTAGTCAAGCATTATCCAGGTCAAGCTGAGTATTGCAGTGGTATATATATATATATATATATATATATATATATATATATATATATATATATTAACCTGACACTAAAACCTACCCGGCCCTAAGAATTAATTCATGCAATATTGAAAATGCCAAAATTAAATACGCAGGACTTGATTCTTCTATGATATTTGGAATTATAAATTTTTGTTACTCATTTATTTTAGTTAGCAGTAGTAGTAATAGTAGTATTTGTTTGTAATGAGTTTGTTGCTAATGTGAAACTTCTTTAATTTTTCTCCTTCCATCTTAGAATATTTGGGGAGGAATTTTTTAATTTTGGAGAAACTTCTCTTAGATTTTTCTTTTTGTGCTCTAATAATATATATATATATATATATATATTTGGAGTTTATTTTATCCTTTTATAAGATTTATTTTTTCATGATATGACTGTTTTTTTTTCTCTTTTGTGAGAGTTTATTATTACCTACCTTTTGTGAGACTTTGCTTTCTCTATTTGAAAGAGATTATTTTTCCTGTTCAAGAAAAAAAATAGGTGTGCGGATTGTTAAAAATAGATTGTTCATATTCAGGTGTGGTGTTATTATGATAGCTTGTTCTTTTATTAATTTGTCCAAAAACTGTTAGAATCTGTATATTATGTTATTAGTTTTGAAATATGAATGTTTTTCACTAGCGATTGATATATACGATTGACCATTTAATATTTAATTTATTGATTATCTATTATAATATTGTTTGGGAGAATTATCCGTTTAATTTTTTATATTGTACATCTTTTATAATAGATTTCAATTTCACTATATTTTGGTCGATTGATAAAAAAATATTAATTTATAATCTTTTCAATTAAAATGAATTATGAAAATAAACTTATATAAATTATAATTAATAATTTTAAATTTTGTAATTTCAATATTAATTCCAAAAGTTAAAAATGAATTAATTATGTCTTGTGGAATCCCAGATAAGACGCGATAACGCCAAGAATCTTTCTACACGCTTGATCAAGTAAAACGCGTCGATCCTCACTTGCAGTTCAACGAGTTAATACCCGGAAGTTTGACGACTTAGGCCAGTTGGGATAACTCCGTGTGAGAGTCATCTGAGGCGAATCTGAGGTTTATCACATGATAAGAATTCTAGTGTTTTAATGGGTAAAAAAAATCAGTTACCTCTGATTGTGTTGTATCCGGTCTTCATATATTCCAACTCCGATTTTGTGTGCAACCGACCTGCCTGACACCATCCCACTGCAGGTAGCTTACCTGCTGATTCCATCACCTTTTTTCACCGCCGACCGATTTTGTCCAATCCTCATTAATGCAATGCAAGATAACAGTCAAAGTTTTATCTTTATCATAATCACCGGTCAAAGCCCAAATAAAAATATTATTCATCTAATGGGTCGGCCCAATACTTTTAAAACCTAACAGAAATAACCCAATGACTTAGCCTAAATAACCTGGATTAATATATATATATATATATATATATATATATATAGGGTCCTTTACATAAGTATACAACTATTAGAAAGATATTACAAGAATAGTGCACCAATTAAATAATTATAATAATAGTGCAATAATATATAATAATAGCAATAGAAGTGCAATCCACGTCACAGATACCAAACCAACTAAAATATAAACACCTTGATTCAAGGAGAAAACTACTCCCACTATATACTGGCGATTCTGAAACTCAACAAAACATTCAAAAATCGAGACAATAAACGAATGCTCCTTAGAAGAACAAACCAAAAGCTTTTACAGGTAATCATCATCTTCAAGATCGGATCATTCGGAAAGAAGCAGAAACATTCATACAAAAGAAGCGTAATTCAAAAGCACAGAGAAGCAAAAAGCAGTATTAAAAAAAAACGACATACACAAACCGATCAAAGGTTTCAAAATGAATAGAAAAGATTTAAGCGAGATTACAAACCTATCTCGAAAGAGAAAACAAAGGTACGAATCAGTTAATCTATATATTGAAATAATTTGTTGTTACCTATGAATTGTTACACATACAAAGTTTTGGGGACATTCATATGAAGATTTGTTTACCTTGTTTTAAGTGTTCAGTATTTGGCAAATCACCTTCACGACATCATAATTTATTTTTTGAATATAGACGGAATAAAAAAAGTACTTTATAGTATTAAAGATACCAATAACGTATATTTTGGTTACTTAACAATGTTAATTTGGTAACCAAATAAATAGCTTTTTTTAATTTCAGTAACCAAATAGTATTTGTTACAAATTCATATTTTGGAAGCATTTATATAATAATTTGGCAACATTCATATAAAGATTTGGATTCCTTGTTTTTAGAGTTTTATATTTAGCATTTCATCTTCAGGACATTATAAATTGTGATGTTTTTATAAACAAACTAAAAGCATTTTGATGCATAATAATTGATACTAAATCGTCCACTTTAGTTCTTTGAAAAATGTTTCTTTAGTATCCAAATAATGAATATACCTTATTTGATTTACAAAATAGTATTTGATACACATTCAAATTTTAACATAATTTAAATATTTGTTTTGGCAACATGAATATAAAAATGTTTGGTTACCTATATTTAATAGTTGATATTTTAGTATTTCACCTTCAAAACATCTTAATTTTTTTGATTTACATATTTGATTTTAAATAGGAAAAAAGTGAATGATTAAAAAGCATGTATACTAAAAAAAGCTATTTTGGCCTCTGAATAATGTTAATTTGGTCACCAATTAAAGAATATAAATTATTACATTTACCAAAGCGTATTTGTTACACAATCTTATTTTATTCTGTCTGAAAGTTTTGGGAACATTCATATAAAGATTTGGCCACTAATTTCATTATTGTGTGAATGTTACTTTTTCAGTATTCGAACCATGGATATGCTTCCAATTGTAGTTTACTTCAATGAACGTGGAATGACGATAGTGAATATCAAAATTTTGAAGTTTACTACCTCTTAGTCCCTTCAATTGTTCATTCACAAAAATGCATAACTTGATATGTATTGCATTAAGTCTGAACTACAACACACAATGAATTGTCAATCAAATTTTATTAAAAAGCAACATTCCTCCGTCGAGGTGACAAATGAAACAACCTTAAGATTCTATGAAAATCGGTAGAAGTTCGGATGAACATGGCAAGTATCCACTAATAATAGAT
Organism: Panax quinquefolius; assembly: GCA_020205615.1. Lineage (NCBI taxonomy): Eukaryota > Viridiplantae > Streptophyta > Magnoliopsida > Apiales > Araliaceae > Panax > Panax quinquefolius. The sequence goes on along the minus strand of CM035153.1, from coordinate 169,138,084 downwards.
TACGAATACAAAGACATTGGAGGACTACAATCTTACATAACGTGATAAATGAAGAAGAATATATAGTGCGAGAAAAAGCGCCCGATATGAGATTGACCTGATGGAATTACGAATTTGTTTCGTTGGCAACGCAAGAAGACTAAATTCGATCACAATATGTTGAAGCGGTGGCAATTGAAGTAATTGACAAAAAACAAGCGAAACGAACATAACAAACACTTGAGAACAATGTGATGAGGTCATTTCAGATCCGAATAAGTTTGAAGTCAAAATACATCAAACTTACAAAGACGAAAATTCACATCACGAAGATAATAAGGCTACATTCCATAAGGCAAAAAGCAGAACAACCTGAGGTTGAAAGAACAAGTGGTAGAGTTTTGTTACGGTATGCATAGACAATGGAAATTGCAAATGGAAACTAAAAGCATCAAAGTTTAGGAAAACAACTATGTTCAAGGTAAGAGAAATTTAATGATGTACACACTTGTTAGTCAACATCTTTGCTTGGAGATCACAGACAAACAAATAGTGAGATGGTTAGTGAGTCGTATAAAGCATAAACTAACTAACTTCAAGAAAATTTACACACCAACCGAGCATTGTGGAAGACATGATGACGGATATAATGTGTCCATCTCTACCAAAAAGCATGAAGATCAAAGGAAAAAGCAATGGAAAAAGTAAGAGGAAATCCACACGACTACACTCTGATCCCTTCTTGGTTGCACATGTTGCAAAAAACAAATCCAGGTAACAATTGTAAACTGTTTATTAACTGTTTCAAATATTTTGGTTACTCTAATGAAGTAATTTAGTTACCTACAAATACATGTTTGGCTACTACATATTTTAATGAAATAAAACTGAATCTGATTTTTACAGCAGATAAATACCAATATAAAATGAAACTATTAAATAGCATTTTAGATACCATCTTAACACTATGAAAGACATTAAAATATAAGTAATTAGATAGCAAAAGTAATACACATGATAATCCTAACTACAAATTTGGACAATATTTATTACATATAATTACATTAACCTTACTTTAAAATTCATTTCAGGAACCATCACATCCTTGGAGTTGGAAAAAAATGGTCGCTTCAAATATCTCTTCTTATGATAGGAGCATCCATTGAAGCATGGCAACATTGTTTCCCAATCATTGTAGTTGATGGAACATTTATACAATTAACCTCTGAAATACACTTTCTCATAGCTTAAACACCTTGAAGATCTGAAATAGGAACATTATCTGATTATTTTTGCAGTTGTTGATAGTGAAAATGAATTATCATGGAGATGGTTTTTCATCAATTTGAGAAATGCTTGTGGTGTTAGAGAAGGACAATGCATCGTTTCGAGACGGGACGTGAAGCAATAATCAAGGGACTTAACTCTGTATTCCCCCGATGTAATGCACGTTCATTACATACCATATTTTGAAAATATAAAAAAGCAGATTCAAAAAGAAAGGAGAAGAGATAAAGAAAGCATCTGGCGCGACTTGTAGGGCTTACACTATAGAAGAATTCAACATACATATGGCTACGAACTTGATGCAATTGATACTCGAATAAGGACATATCCGGAGGAAGAAGTTAAGCTAGAAAAGTGCGAGGCTCCATGGGCTATAGCGGTATTCAACAATGACTTCAAACACATCAAGTGAATATATTAACCATGCAATTAAAGAAATCGAGAGATCTTCCGATTAAATCGATGATTGAATGCCTACGTTGTATGGTTCAAAGATGGTATTTCACAAACAAGCAATCAATGATATCAACTTTCACAAACCTATCCACAAGCAATTTGAGAGAAGATTGCAAGATAATATCATCGAGTCAAAGAAACTTAAGGTCGGTCATAAAACTCCTAAATTGATATTGCATATCTTCGAAAAAATAAATTTACATTTATAGGAAACCACATTATGCATTTTTGGTAACCAATATAAACTGTAAAAGTTACCAAAAGTACACATGACTTTAATTATTCCATCTTTTCAAAAAAAAACTATTATACATATTAACTACACTATTAAATTGTGTTGTAGGTTGAGACGTCGAATCTAGTTATTTTTACTGTTTACGATGTCACCAAACAATTTATCGTGGATATGGAACAAAAGACATGCACATGCCGTAAATTTCAATACCATGAGATAGATGTCTTGCTCACACGCTGCTGCTGTTATTAGCAAAAAGAATATGAGTTGTTATGACTTTTGCTCAAAATACTATTCAAAAAAAATTTTGGTAGACACATATTCAACTTCAATCATGCCGTTAGATGACAAAGAGAATTGGGATGTTCGAGATGAGATTAAAAACATATGTGTCAAACCACCAAATCTGAAGAAGGCCATTTGGGCGACCAAAGATTGGAAGAATCTGAAGCATGTGTATGCGAAAATACGATTCGAGAATAAATGCAAACGATGTCGAAAAAAGGGACACACAAGAAAACATGCGATAATCCACCAATTTTGAGGCCAAAAAAGCGTTCTAGTATTCTTCAAAATCAAAAAAATTATAACAGACTCCTTGATGTTTCTTGAGGTTGCTCAATATCCATACATATTGTAATCATTTTATTGATTAAATAAAACAAAATTTAAATTGCACAATATTGAAATATATTTATTTTCATTAATTTCCTTTTATCAACAAGTAATTCTAACTTCAAATAACATAATATATAACAACCTTATTTATATATATTTTGATTTACTAACTAAAACTAAAATAGTTACACATAAATGAAATTTTGATTACCTCTTGTACCATATAAAAAAACAAATGTTATTACACACATTGTTAGAGTAATTTTAAATTACTATAACTATTTGCTAAACCACAAATACCGTTTATTATAAACAATATATGTTGTTTGTAAACCAACTAAACCATAAAAAATAAAACATAATATAAAGTGACAATTTGTTATATAATTTCTGTTATGGTTGATTTCTGTTTTTAAATATGTATATTTTCATTAATTTAATTTTAACAACAAGTAATTCTAACTTCAACTAACATAATATATAAAAGACATTTATATATATTTGTGGTTACTAACTAAAACTAAAATAGTTATCTGTAAATACAATTTTGACTACTCTTTGTACCGTGTTAAAAACATGTCTATTACTCCTCGGATATAAAGAGTAAAGCTGTGATAACATTTCTATTATGGGTGATTTTACTTTTTTGAAATATGTTTATTTTCATTAATTTCCTTTAAAAATAATTAATTCTAACTTCAAATAACATAATATATAACAGACATATTTATGTATATTTTGGTTATTACGTAAAACTAAAATAATTACACGTAAATGAAATTTTGTCTACCTCTTTGTACCATATAAAACACATATGCTATTACAAATATAACTATTTGGAAAACCACAAATAGAAAATTTTAAATAAATATATCTATTTGGTAAACCACAAATACTGATTATTATAAACAATATATGTTGTTTGTGAACCAACTAAACCATAAAAAAAACATAATATAAAGTGTAAACTGGAATATAATTTCCTGTTATGGTTGATTGGTTACTAACAACAACGAAAACTGTTAACTATATATGCAAATCTAGCAACAAATTGAATCTTTAAAAAAATAAAACAAATTAAATTTTAAATTTGTACATAATTACAACTATTTGCACACACATAAATACTGATGATCATAACAGGAACCAACATTATTAATTTTAAAATATTTTTAACAATATATGGTTAATATTAATCGGATATCAATAACAGATCAAATAGTTACCTTAATATGCAAATTTAGCAACCCACTGTACCATAAATAAATACAAAACAAAAAACATCAATGTGAGCCATCAAAACATACTCATAATTCCAATAGTAAAAATTAATACATCATTCAATTATCAAAATAGTTACAAAATATTCCTGACGATAACCGTATCAAATGATATCAAATAGACAAAAAATATAAAAATAACATGATGCATAATCAAACTAGTCTTCACTAGCGAATCTTCACGGATATTAAATCGATTCATATCCACCTAGTTGTTTGTTCCTCGCATGGTTGAACAAGTTAACACATAGCTTCTTGCGGTATTGAAGGATTGGAAATGGTTTTGGCATTTGAAAATCGTCGATGAAGAAAATGTTCATAAAAGAAATTGTAAACATTCATGATCGCTAAAAAACAATAAAGATATAAACAAATCAAGACAAACTTCATGATATATGGAAAACAGAAAAATAAAAACAATATAAACTTACCCTTCAATTTGTTCAGGAAGACCCTCGGCAAATTCGAGATCAATAATATCGTGTTCTCCTTTGTTGCGGTATGAAACACTATTGAAATCTATATCATATCTATTCTTCCAAAACCCACAACTAGACAAAATTATGGGAAGAATAAAAATGTACGACTCACATACATCCATAATATTTGTGCGCATTATATTCCTGTCCTGTTGTAGAGAATTATAAACCACTAATACTCTGCAATGCACATCAAAAATCAGCAAAAACCAATAACCAGGAGCTGACATATGTACGGGAAACATGACAAAATCAACGGTAACCCGCGGTGTGTTGACTTCCATAACAAATCCATGAATATACTGAGCTATATCACCAGAGCCCAACAACAGATTCTTATCACAATTTCTATTACAATATTCCCCATACAAATTGGACAACTTTATATGGAACCAACAATCTGTTGTTGTAACCCTTAGTTGAATTTTCTTCGAGTGTCTAGCCAGTTTACGAATGTAGTACAAACATATGTTGATGTGATGAACAAAAAATTAACATAATAGCAATCAGAGATAAACAAAGGAAAAAAAATAATAATACTGTAACAAAATAGTAACCAATGCATACTCATATATATAGTAACTAATATGATTACATTAGGTAACGAGAACTAACAAACATATTTACAAAAGGTAATAAAAAACTCACATCATCATCTAGCCCTTTTGCCCGAGGGTCTTGACTTTTAAAACCATTTTTGAGGAAATTGACACGGACCCAAATCTGAATGGAGGCTCGATTTTGTCATTGTTGCAAAAATTTTCAATCCTTCAAAACAATAACATATTACAAATATAAAAGAAATGATTTTATAACATATTAAAAAACATAATGCAAGTAGATTAAACTCCAATATACATACCTTTTCCTGTTATTTAATCCAATCTTAAACCACTACTCAAACAGACCATCTTCAACTTTAGAAGGAATACTCATACAAACATCTCGAAATCTTTGACATTCACATGCGTGAATTGACTAACATCCACATTAGAAGAAGATGAATCAATTTGAACCGAACTTTGGCGTAAAGGACTCTTCAACACTGACACTCTTTGCTTTGTAGTAGTGAAAACGAAGCACGCCAAGGGTTTTCTTCTTGATTTCTCAACTTCATCTGCTTGAAGTACATTGTGGCGCCCCAAAATAGGTATACATCACCCATTCGAGTTGTCAATACATGAGTGCGAAACAACTACAACTTTATTATTACAACGGTAAAGCTGTGAGTTTGAATACAAATATTATCTTCAGATAATATCTATACTCAAATAAATTCTCATCACATTTATTGATACATTATTTTACAAAATGGTGAGGACTACTAAACAACTCTCTCTAGAACCTTCATTCCATACCCAGGCTAAATCTTCAGCTATATTCTAGCCTCCCTCAAAAAATGGAACAAAAAGGAAAAGGGTGAGCTCAACTAGCCCAAAGAAGAATATTATGACTAAGATAATATACAACAAATTGCCGTTAGTCTTCAACGAGGAAAAATCTAATAGAATACAATAGACAACAAATTTTAAATCAATATTACAAAAAAAATAATAATTCATTAGAAGAGTTAAGTAGAGAATGCAAACTACTATCTTCCATGTATGAATTTAAAAGTTCATCGCTCTATCTTTTATCCCCGTAACATCAATCAATATATATCGGAATCACATATTCACCTTTTGCACTACGGGCCAAAGATATTCATCGATTGGTCATTTCATCTAAACACTGTTCATCTTTGCACTACGAGCCAAAGATATTCTTCAGAAATCATTCATCTTTGCCTCTCAGCCAAAGATATTCCATAATATCATCATTTAAGACTAAGAAGATGATGAAAATATTTTTAAAGAAACGAATCCAATGAAAACAAAATGACAAGGATTAAGGATTAAGGATTCGTACTTTGTTTTATTCACGTCCAAAATACCTCAAAATAATCACGGTGGTGTAAAATTCAAGAATGATCAAAACATGGATCTGATCGAAGATAGTTGTAAGACCCAAAATTTTTTAAATAAAAGGAATTTCCTTTATTTATTATCTTGAAATAATAAGGGTTGATTTGATTAATGTGGTTAGTTATGGGTAAAATGCTGAATATTTTTAAATAAGCAAGTGGTGATAAAATATTCATTGTTGTCGGGGAATATTCGTTTGGTGGTGGAATATTAAATGCTTGACGGGGAATATTAAATGCGACGGTAGCGACCATGTGTGGGCCCCATAAAGGAAAGCGATTGGATGAGGAAAAGCGACAAAGTTTGGGTGGTTATAAATAACGGCGTAGTTATTCTGAATTAAGGCGTTGGAATACCCGGTGGTTAAAATACGATGTCTGGCGTGTTGCCGCGGTGGCACACGCGGTATTACCAGACGTATTGTTGAATTATTGATCCCTACGTAAGAAGGCCTTTACTCAATAATTTTCCACGATGATTCTTGCTCGATAATTTATTTTATTGATTCAATAATTCTTTGCGTTGGTATTTTATATTATTCTTTGTTTGATAATTGTCCTTTGCCGATATTTCCCATTATCGGATCAATAATTCATATTATTTGAATAATATTATTAGATAAAATTATTGGCAATGTCTAGAAAGTTACATCTAAGGAGAGGTTTGGTCACCTAATTGCGGCGCCATGATGAGGAGAGATCCTTATTGGAAAGCCCCTCTCACAGGAGCGGCTGGTTGTCATAAATGAGATTACGTAATATTATTTGTGAATAATTAATTATTGATTCATATGATAAGGAAATATTTATTTTATATGAATATAAATGATGGATTTATTTATGTGGTTATTAATGAAGGAATTAATCTTGAGATGTTTTATTTGTATTTTGTCGGATTGGAGGTATTAAAAGATCAAATCGGTGTTATTACTGACTTTATTGTGTGAGTTATAATATTTAATCCGATAGTTGGATCGTTGTAATTTTTGGATATGTTATACATATATAAGTTGAGTATATGTCCACAAATTTTGAGCCGTTAAAATGAGCGTATAATTTATTATGAATTTTAAGAGGTGGTGATTGAAATTAGGTTATAAATGATTTTGGTGGAAAATTCTAGAATTGGTGGGCCCCACTTGTGGTTGGTGAAAAATGTGCTGAATTTTATTTTAAATGTGGTGGGTGGCAATAGTAGCGAGTAAAGCCATCGGAGTGGCGGTCAAGTCGCCTTGGTAAGCTAACATTTTCCTATAAATAGAGGGGCTAAGTTAGAATTGAAAATCACACCGAAACAAAGTTTTCTCTCTTTCTCTCTATATTATTGGCGTATTTTGTGAGTATTTAGATACTTTGAGAGTTCTTTGTTGATCAAGTTTCATTCAAAGATCACTTGAGGCCTTTCCTTAGGAAATCTTGATTCTTTGAGGTAAGGGATGTTATTTTCTTCTCAAATGATATTATTTCTTGATATCATTATCTTTGAAATATTGGTTGGAACTTTTATCAAATTTGGAACTTTTTCATGTCGAGGTTACTATTCATGAGTTCTTATTCATGAGTTACTATTCACGAGTTACTATTCACGAGTACTTATTCACACTATTCAAAGCGTGAAGATGTTTTTTGTGGAATTTCTATCTTTTGGTGTCGGAGTTCTATTCACGTGTCTGACCTTTATTCACGTATCTGACCTTATTCACGTATCGGCACTATTCATAGAAAAATGAAAATTTTTCTTTTAAATCTAAAATATCTATTACGGATCTTAGCTTTGATTGTATCCATGTTTTGATCATTCTTGAATTTTACACCACTATGATTATTTTTGAGGTATTGTTGGACATGGATAAAACAAAGTCACGAATCCTTAATCCTTAATCCTTGTCATTTTGTTTCAATTGGATTAGTTCTTTAAAAATATTTTTCATCATCCTCGGTCTTAAATGATGATATTATTGAATATCTTTGGCTGTGTAGTGCAAAGATGAATGATTTCTGAAGAATATCTTTGGCACATGGTGCAAAAGATGAGCAGTGTTGAGATGAACATGGGAGATTGATGAATATCTTTGGCTGTAGTGCAAAGATGAATATTTGATTTGAGATGAATATTGATTGATGTTACTGAGGATAAAATATTGATGATGGACTGTTAAATTCATAGATTATAGTAGATTTCATTCTCTACGTAACTCTTACATGAATTATTATTTTTATTGCGAATATTGATCTGAAACTTGTTGTCTATTGTATTCTATCATTTTTCCTGTTGGAGACTAACGATAATTTGTTGTATATTATCTTAGTCATAACATTCTTTTCTTGGGCTAGTTGAGCTCACCCTTTTCCTTGTTGTCCCATTTTTCTTCTCGGGGAGGCGAGAATGTGGCGAGTCTTAGTCGGGGTATGGAATGAAGGTTACAGAGAGTTGTTTAGTAGTCCTCACCATTATTGTAAAATAATGTATCAATAAATGTGATGAGGATTTATTTGAGTATAAATATTGTCTAGAAGATAATATTTGTATTTAAACTCACGTTTTTATTGTTGTGATAATAAAGTTGTAGTTGTTTACATACCGTGTATTTGGCGACTCGAGAATGGGTTGGATGGAATGGACCTATTTTGGGGTCGTCACGGTTAATATCGAGCTTAGGGATATGATCTCTGGCGGAGATCGGGGAATAGAACTAGGAGGAGAGAGGCAGAGTAAATCCTTTGCTAGTGTGTCCTACCTAAGCTTATTTGTTAGTTGGTCGATATATAGGGATATTATGTGATTGAATTCCTTAATTAACCCTTGTTTTATGCGATAATTGAGAATGTCGTTGAGAATATTAATAGTGGTGTAAATGAGGCCCGTGGAGATGCTGTATTAACAACGAGGAGAAGCGTGCAACAGTGGCAATGTACCTCCTGTGAATAACACCTTTGGCGAGATGATGAGCGAGGGGATGTTTAGAAGTTTTTGCGATTCATGCAAAATCGGACGAGGAGACTTCGTGTTCAAAATCTGAGAGGAGATGATAGCAATTCACGGGTAGTCACGACCAAGCGATTCAAGTTGGGACCACGAGTGCAGAAAGCGAGATCCGATCATGGCGTGAAACATGGGTCGAAACAAATTACAAGATATTCGATGTCTTGGGATGCGGCGAAGAGCGAAAGTTCCATTCGCTACTTTTATGTTAAAGTGGCGAAGCGATTCTTGGTGGGAATCGTGAAGCGTACCCATCATTTTTCGGCATGTCGTGGAGACGTTTGAAAGCAGTTCGATAACAAGTACTTCCACGAAAGTATTCGTCGTATGAAGGAAGTGGAGTTTATTAGGCTGGGCGAGAATAACATGGCGGTGTCGATGCGGTGAAGTTCGCGGAGTTATCGAGTTTGCACCTCATTTGGTGGAGAATGAGGAGCGTATGGCGCGGATGTTTACGAGAGGTTTGAAACACGGCGTCGTCGATATCTCATTTCTCATAAATTTTCTATCTATTCGGATGTTGTCAGCAGGCTCGGTTGTTAAGCGAGATAACGAGATACGTTCAACCGGGGACCATAAGCGGACCATCTGAAGATAGCGATCATCGAATAACGATAACCGGTGGAGAAAGAAGAATACGGACAAAGCGGTAACCACTCGGTGGTAATCGTGGCCGTGAAAATAGAAGAAGTGAGTTGGGAGGAGATTTTAAAAGAGATTCAACAACGACCATGTGAAGGCGTCGGCGCCCGGTGAACAATGCTGGTTCGAGGGAGGAAAAGACCATTGGTGGTATGTTACAAATCTTGGAAAGAGGGACATATCATTGAACCGCCCAATGAGTTTAAGGTATGCTATAATTGTGGAAAAGAAGGACATATCGCTCGAGATTATGCGATATCGAAACCTAGTCTGCGGCGAGAGGCGGTGACTCAAAAGGATGTCCCGAAAAAGTCAAAGTCAACGATTCTGGAAGGCGTTTGTCGTGGCCGGTCAAAATCTGAGGAACGACGAAGTTAGCACAGGTTAGTTAATTATAAATTCTTGCGATGTTTATACCTTACTAGATCTGGGTTCTACCCATTCTTTTATCTCTCTTGCTTTGCGCTCAGCGTTTGAACTTGACTACGGAGAAATTAGACTTTAACCTATTTATGGAGACTCAGTTGGAGAAACTTTCATTACATCCGTTGTTTAAAAAATCTTGTTTGATTCAAGTTGGCACCATTACCTTACACATTGACCTTATCTCTTTAAAGATACTTGCTTTTGAGGATTGATTGGTTAACTACTCATCATGCCAAAATTGATTGCTTTTGTAAGGTTGTTAGTTTTCATATTCTAAAGCAACATTATTCGAACTCAAGCAATCAAACCATTGTAGTCAAACATTTTCATATCGAGCCATGAAGTCGTTCGTTTATTACGGATGTCAAGTTTTCTTAGTCCATGTTATGGATTTGAATAAAGACACGTTAGATTTGAATAATATTCTTGTTGTTATTGATTTTTCTGACGTATTTCTGAAGAATTTATTGGCTTACTCCCAAAGGCGATATTAAATTTTGTATCGACTTTGAACGATCTGAAAACTCATTTCTAAAATATCATATCGAATGGCTCTATTGAACTTCATGAGTTAAAAAATTCAACTATAGAATTTGGTACATGAGCCTTTATCTTGTGACTTCCTTTGTGGAATTCACCTAAGCGGAACTCTCTGTAAGGGGCGTCGTATTAGATGCGATAATGTCGATAGGGTGTCATTGTGACGTCTTATCCAAGGTTGGGATATGAGTCACGATTGAGAACAACCTAAATTCGGTAATCGAAATCGTAGTTTTCTGAAGCTTAGTTGGTTATTATCGGAGATACGTTGAAGGATATTCTCGAATCACTATTCCATTAACGTAGCTAACTTCGTAGAGATACAAAATTCGAATGGAGCAAGGAATGTGGGAAGAGCTTGAAGAACTCGAGGAGACTCATTTCAGCACGTGTTACGACCATGCCATCTGGAAAAAAGCGAGCGTGGTAGGCGGCGTGTTGAGTGAAGATCGTATACAAGTCTGAGTGCGATGTTGTCAAAGACTAATTTAAGTATAATATACAAATAATAGAGATGGAGATGAAAACTCTAGGTACCCGCGATGATGATCTCTGATGCATTGATGATATCTGAGTATAATCGACTTTAATCGATAAAGTTAAAAGTTGTTGAAGCTACACATGGGTGATGAATTTGAAGAAGGAGGTGCAAGAAGTTGTTATTTTAAAAGCGAGAATCGGTGAGGTGAGAAAGCTCAAACCTTGATTTATTAATCCATTTGAAATTCTCGATCGAATAGGGCTGTGGCCTATTGACTCGTTTTACCACCAAGTATGGCGTGTTCATAACGTTTTTCACGTGTCGATGTTACGTAAATATGTGGACGACCGAAACACGTCATTGAGTTAGAACCAGGACGAGATAATAGAAGACTTAACGTCTGAGAAGGTACTGTCAAGATTTTGTAGAGGAAAGAACATGACCTATGTCTGAGGTTATACCATAAGTTAAAGTTTTGTGGAGAAACCATCTTTATTGAGGAAATGACACAGGAGTTGGAAAGCGAAAATGAAAGCGAGGTATCTTTACCTTTTGAAACACACCAGTGCGTCGTCGTCGATTTCGAGGACGAAATTTCATAAGGAGGGAGGTTGTAAGACCCGAAATTTTTTAAATAAAAGGAATTTCCTTTATTTATTATCTTGAAATAGTAAGGGTTGATTTGATTAATGTGGTTAGTTATGGGTAAAATCTTGAAATATTTTAAATAAGCAAGTGGTGATAAAATATTCATTGTTGTCGGGGAATATTAGTTTGGTGGTGGAATATTAAATGCTTTGTCGAGGAATATTAAATGCGACGGTAGCGACCGTGTGTGGGCCCCATAAAAGAAAAGCGATTGGATGAGGAAAAATGACAAAGTTTGGGTGGTTATAAATAACGGCGTAGTTATTACAGAATTAAGGCATTGGAATACCCGGTGGTTAAAATCGATGTCTGGCGTGGTTTGCGCGATGCTTTGCGGTATTACGATGTTGTTGAATTATTGATCCTTACGTGAAGGCCTTTTCAATAATTTTCACGATGATTCTTGTTCAATAGTTTATTTTATTGATTCAATAATTATTTGCGTTGGTATTTTATATTATTCTTTGTTTCAATAATTGTCACCTTTGATATTTCCCGTTATCGGATCGATAATTCATATTATTTGAATAATATTATTAGATAACATTATTGGCAATGTCTAGAAAGTTACATCTAAGGAGAGGTTTGGTCACTAATTGCGGCGCCCGATGGGAGAGATCCTTATTGGAAGCCCCCTCTTTCTGAGGAGCGGCTGGTTTGTCGTAAATGAGATTACGTAATATTATTTGTGAATAATTAATTATTGATTCATATGATAAGGAAATATTTATTTTATATGAATATAAATGATGGATTTATTTATGTGGTTATTAATGAAGGAATTAATCTTTGAGATGTTTTATTTGTATTTTGTCGGATTGGAGGTATTAAAAGATCAAATCGGTGTTATTACTGACTTTATTGTGTGAGTTATAATATTTAATCCGGCCAGTTGGATCGTTGTAATTTTTGGATATGTTATACATATATAAGTTGAGTATATGTCCACAAATTTTGAACCTTTAAAAATGAGCGTATAATTTATTATGAATTTTAAGAGGTGGTGATTCGAGAAATTAGGTTATAAATGATTTTGGTGGAAAATTCTAGAATTGGTGGGCCCCACTTGTGGTTGGTGAAAAAATGTGCTGAATTTTATTTTAAATGTGGTGGGTGGCAATAGTAGCGAGTAAAAGCCATCGGTGTGTTGAGTCAAAATGCCTTGGTGAAATTAACATTTTCTATAAATAGAGGGCTAAGTTAGAATTGAAAATCACACCGAAACAAAGTTTTCTCTCTTTCTCTCTCTATATTATTGAGCGTATTTTGTGAGTATTTAGATACTTTGAGAGTTCTTTATTCGATCTGAAAGTTTCATTCGACATCACTTGACCTTTCCTTAGGAAATCTTGATTCTTTGAGGTAAGGGATGTTATTTTCTTCTCGAATGATATTATTTCTTGATATCATTATCTTTGAAATATTGGTTGGAACTTTTATCAAATTTGGAACTTTTTCATGTCGGAGTTACTTATTCATGATTCATTCACGAGTTCTTATTCACGAGTACTATTCACGAGTTCTATTAAAATCTACTATTAAGAAAGCGTGAAGATGTTTTTTGTGGAATTTCTATCTTTTGGTGTAGATTCTTATTCACGTATCTGGCCTTTATTCACGTATCTGACCTTTATTCACGTATCTGGCACTATTCATTCGAGAAAAATGAAAATTTTTCTTTTTCGTCTAAAATATCTATTCGGATACTAGCTTTGATTGTATCCATGTTTTGATCATTCTTGAATTTTACACCACTATGATTATTTTTGAGGTATTGTTGGACATGGATAAAACAAAAGTCACGAATCCTTAATCCTTAATCCTTGTCATTTTGTTTCACTTTGGATTAGTTCTTTAAAAATATTTTCATCATCCTCGGTCTTAAATGATGATATTATTGAATATCTTTGGCACATAGTGCAAAGATGAATGATTTCTGAAGAATATCTTTGGCACGTAGTGCAAGATGAGCAGGTGTTGAGATGAACATGGCCGATTGATGAATATCTTTGGCTGTAGTGCAAAGAAGATGAATATTTGATTTGAGATGAATATTGATTGATGTTCTGAGGATAAAATATTGATGATGGGTTTGTTAAATTCATAGATTATAGTAGATTTCATTCTCTATGTAACTCTTACATGAATTATTATTTCCATTGCGAATATTGATCGAAACTTGTTATCATTATATTACATCAGTTTTTCCTGTTGGAGACTAACGATAATTTGTTGTATATTATCTTAGTCATAACATTCTTCTTTGGCTAGTTGAGCTCACCCTTTTCCTTGTTGTCCCATTTTTCTTCTCGGGAGGCGAGAATGTAGCGAGTCTTAGTCGGGGTATGGAATGAAGGTTACAGAGAGAGTTGTTTAGTAGTCCTCACCATTATTGTAAAATAATGTATCAATAAATGTGATGAGGATTTATTTGAGTATAAATATTGTACAGAAGATAATATTTGTATTTAAACTCACGATTTTATTGTTGTGATAATAAAGTTGTAGTTGTTTACGTACCATGTATTTGGCGACTCGAGAATGGGTTGGATGGAATGGACCTATTTAGATGACTTTCAAGCGTAATATAATGAGGATAATGATGTAAAATCAATCGAATTAAGGATAAAGGATAAATGTTAAACATTTATAATATAATTTATCCGAGTTAGAGAATATCCCATGTTATCAATCGACTTAATAATCTACATGTCTAATATATCGTTAATATTATAACAATATTTTAATCGTTTTTTAGCGAATTTATAAACAATTTTACTCTTATTGTTTACGTTTTACCATATAATGCATTTAATCATCCAAAAATGCCATACTCATAAAGATATCATCTTGATTTATCAAATCCTAAATAAAAAATATCGCATATAATGCATATAGGATTCTTATTGCTTAAATCCTATTTTCGAAACACTTTGTTTACTTCACATTAACGTATTTAACTTTCGTTATGTTTCGTAAACTTCAAACTATTTTCATAAAAATACCCAAATCAGTCCCAAAAATATTTTTTACAGGTTTTAAGCATAATATAGTCCATAATGAAATATATTTTTCTAAATTTTAAAATTCATTTACTATTTTTCAAAATCAATTTCTAATTAATTCCTTAAGAAATTAAGCTACCTCAAGTTTAACTCAAAAATTCTCAAATCTTTGCGGGACCTTTACATGTTAACGTGAGCTTCCGGTTTAAATTTTATAGTCATCGAGTTATAGAACTTTCACGGTTATAGCATTTTCGTCGGAAAAACCTAAATATTGAAATAGTCATAACTTGCTCATTTTAAAAGTCGAGAATAGGCTCATTTTAGACGAGGAGGTACTTTTATACCATATACCTTCATGTCCCCAAAGGCGGAATTTTCTCATAATTTAAAGTGGTAAGAAACAGCCCATCCTAAAATCATAAGCAGCGACTTTTTGGTTTTTACGGCTTTGCACTTCTTTGCTAAAATCAGTCCACACAAAAATCTACAACACCTTTCTAGTAATTTCCACTTAGATTAGTTAGGTAACTCATAGATCTAACTCTGGGACTTGACCCACATCGAAAATTCAAATATAATAGGAGATATGGTTGATTGAATTTCGTATTCGTTTTCACCAAAATCTAATTTTCAACTCTTTGTGATTTTACAGAAACTTTTCATGTTTTCACATACTAACCAACATAACTCATCTTAAAATTTACTAATACTTCATATACCCATGATTTTCATTCGGATTCTATCCTTTTATTGACTTTCATCATAATCCACGTAAGCAGATCCTTTTAGTTGAAGAAATATTTGAGGTTTAAGAAATGGGTTTTTATCTTTGAAATCCATTAAAATTCGATTTGCACACGTTACAGGAGTAGGCTAGGAAGACTTCCAAGAATACGTAAAGAAATTTATTAATGATAAGAAATATCATTCAAAGCTATTCTTTCGTCGAACTTGGATAATGCGTCACATTAATACGGTATGACTTTCATCTGACTTTGGATAGCGCGTCGCGATGACACCCTTCGTAAATGTATAGTCAGCTGTTTTAGAAATTAGAATCTTTGGGAAGTCTTGAGGAAACGCTTACATTTACATGGGAGGCCGTCTTCCTAGGTTATGATAGATGTCGTATGGCCGCGAGTGTGCTTGGTTTACCCGATAGTTGAAAGAAAAATGAAGATTCTTATGTTATTCTTCCCGATGGTGAGTCTTACTCTTGATTTATCATTATCTCCTTGTCTGAAATTGAGAATTATCGCGAAACAATATGCGAAGATTATATAGGTAGTGCTAAATATATACTGTAAGTGGATGAGCACAACCTGTCTTATGGTAAACCTTGCGAGGAATTTGTATGTCGTTAGACATCTTAGCATGATAGTGGCAAAACACTTTCTTCTGACGTTGGGTTAAGCACCGCCCTAGTTGATTCACCAAATATAACTACTAAATGATGACCATAGATTACATTCACTTCTGTGCCGCTTTCGATACAACTACCTCTTATTGCACAGAAAGAGAATTGTGAAACTAAAAGGGTTAATTAATATCAAATATTATCCCTATCTCGGCCAGGCGATTAAATATGAGCAAACTTAGGTGGTAAATACTTATGAAAAGAATTTCCATCTCTCCCTCTAGTTCTATCTACGCATTTTAGCAGGGGATCATGTCCTAAACTCACGATACCAGCGTGGCCTTTTGAAATTAGGTATCTTTGTGTCGGCGCGTCTTGAGTCATCACCGTAGATACGTAAATTCGAATCACCAGCTGCTTAGCACAAGCATGGGTATGCGATACGGCGTAAAGCTGGCGTGATTCGCATCTGAAATGTTAATACTAGATATTATACAAACTTCGAGGTCCTGTTACAACTATTATCACACTGTTCCGCAGGAATAGTGAGGACTACTAATCTTATCCTGCGGGCCGTTACTTAGTTTGGCTAAGTACATTATGTTCTCATTTTCACAGAGAGCAGGTAGAGAAAGAAAGGTGAGCTTCGGTAGCGATAAGAGAAATATTATGACTAAGATAATGCGAATAAATTATCATTAGTCTTCAACAATGTTAAAGCGATAAAATCTGATAGACATCAAGTTTAAGCTGCGGTAGAACAAGCAATCCATTAAAAGAGTCAGTAGAGAATAAAATCTACTATCTTTTATGATTTAAAAGGTTTTCATCACTTTTATCATTGGGACTCGACAATAAATAATCCACATAAACGAATCACCCTACTACACTACGGCGAGGATATTCTTTAGTATCGCGACCACAATTATCCATGCATTCACGGGCCAAATATTGACCCACTCAAAATTTAAAGAAGACAATTACATAAATTCAAATAACTTACTAACATAAGCTGTATATGCAATCTGACATAAAGCTGAGTTTGAATACAAATATTGTCTACTTAGATATTATCTGAACTCAAAAGGAGTCCTCATTACAACTATTATCACACTATTTCACGCAGAATAGTGAGGACTAAGTAATGCTATCCTCTCGGACCATTACTGTTCCCGACTCGTCGGTATATTCTCATTTCTGAAGACGTGAAAGAAAGGGTGAGCTCAACTAGCCCAGAAGAAATATTATGACTAAGATAATGCGAGAATAAATTATCATTAGCCTTCATGTTAAGCGATAAAATACAATAGACAACCGGTTTAACGCATGGAATATGCAATCTATTAAAGAGTCAAGTAGAAAATAAAGTCTACTATCTTTTATGATTTAAAGGTTTTCCATCTTTATATATTTGAGACTCGACTTTAATAAATATTCCACCACATCTAATCATCCACACCACGGTCGAGAATTTTCATTAAATCATCGATAATGGTGGACTATACCGAATCACCCCGTCATAATCATACCAAAACTATCAATCAACTGCATTACCCCTGAGGACTTTTGTCACATCATTTATATCAAGCCATGATTATCGAATGATCACAGTCATAATCATACTAAGTTCATCTATGCACGTAAGCGAAGATAACATAATATAACATGAGGATGATGATAATGACATAATAATTCAATAAAACAAGTTCAAGAATTATTTAATCCAGGAATTATTAACGTCCAAATTGTCGACATAATCTTTGTTTATAGAGTAAAATTCAAGAATAATCGGAAGAATATTTCCATGAAAAGATCTTTGGATGAAAGCACTTGAATATCAAAGATATTCTACTAATTTCATGGAGTATAGAAGTCAAAGTTTTAACCAATGGGTATAATAAAGAATGGAATAACAAAAGAAATCACCGTACGGTACTTGCCAGAGCGAGTTATTCGATAGAATAATAATAACGGAACCGGTCGGTGAAATTCACACACGGGATGATCCAATGTAATAATAAATCTTTGAATAATAAACAATGGAACCAAGTCCGTAAAACACACGGGATATTCAACGAGAATAATAAATGCGGAATAATAAACAATGGAACCGGTCGGTGTAAAACAGACGAGGATATTCCAAATGAATAATAAAGAATGGAATAATGTAAGAAGATCACCAGTATAGGGGATTCGCATTATCTGAGGTTATTCAATAAATAAATAAGAATGGAATAATATAAGGATTTCACCAAGTATAGGGTATGTCGTATATGAGGTTATGTATAGGGTATGCCACTTTTACGAGTTATTCAACGAATAATAATGAATGGAATAACGAAGTTCTCTTCATGAATAAGAAAGAATAACACCTTCACAACAAATAATATCCCTTCTAGTAAAAGACACCTTGGATATCAAAGTAGTGAAGTACGAGAATATCTTCTTTCTCTCTATAGATTTTCTCTCTGTAAACCTCTATAATTTCTCTCTCTAGAGTTTGATGAATTCGTAAGAAAATAATGAAGGAATGAGCTTATTTATAGGAAAATAGAATGCATAGTAATTAATCCATGAGCAGTCCAAATTGATTTACTTTAATCGGCGGTCCGTATTTAAAAGCAAAATCTTTTAAATAAAATATAATATATTCTATTTATATAAAAACATTTACTATGCAAACACTATGCAATACTATGCAAAATCTTTATGCAACACTGCATAATAAAATATAATATATTCTATTTATAGAATAACTTTAATAAAGTATTACATTTTATATAAAAGATGTTTACATTTTATTACGTTAATAATCTGAATAAAACAAAAGCGTCATTATCGCATTATAATAATTCATATTATTAATCGGATAATGGAATCAAAGTGACTTCTCACATAAGCATCGATAATCAATCTGGTGCTTATACGACCACACGTATTCTTTTTCTTTACTAGTAGTTCAACAAGATTATCAGTAAAACTTCCGCCGTTATTTGATAAAATATTTTTGTCGTTTTTCAATGATAATTACATTATGGGGTCCACCAATGATTGAGTTACGAATATTCCTGCTAAACCTAATATTCCCCACCAATCGAATATAATATAACCACTTGCGTACTTTGCAAAATTTATAAATCTACCCACAACTATAATATTATCTCAAATTCACACCATAATATTAAAAATTATTTCAAAATTTAAATCTTTATTGATAAAATCACAATCTCACAATTACTCATTTATCGGGTTAAATACGATTGTCAATATAACCTCAAACATCAATTATTATCGAAATAAATGTCGATTTTTCTTAACACAAATAATTCCAACCTGATGAACTGTAAGAAACTTATTATTAATAAAATTTAATTTTCCTATTTATTATTTTGAAATAGTAAGGGTTGATGTGATTAATGTGGATAGTTAGGGTAAAATCAAATATTTCAAAATAAGCAGTGGTTATAAAATATTCATTGTTGTGGGAATATTAGTTTTGGTCGTGGAATATTAAATCTTGTCGAATATTAAATGCGACATGACCACAGCGTGGCCCATGGCCCCAGGATGAAGAAAGCGACAAATATAAGTTGGTTAAAAATAGCGAGCGTGGTTATTAAGATTAATCTTTGATAAAATACCCGATGGTTAAAACACGATAGCACTGCGGTATTGCACGATTATTGATTCTTACGTGAAAGGCACTCGATAATAGTTATAATTCTTGTTTATTTTATTGAGTTAATAATTACTCGTTGATATTTTATATTCTTGTTGTTTGATAATTGTCATTACAATATTTTCATTATCGAGCAATAATTCATATTATCTGAATAATATTATTAGATAACATTATTGGCAATGTCTAGAAAGTTACATCAATGAGAGGTTTGGTCACCTAATTGCAGCGATGGAGAAATTCTTATTAGAAGCCCTCTTTCACAGGGCTTGGGTTTGATTTTGTAATATTATTTGTGAATAATTAATTATTGATTCATATGATGAGGAAAATATTAATTTTATGTGGATATAGATGGAGAAAATTTTAATGTGACAATTGTTGAAAATTGAAATTTTATCTTTTACGATAAAATAATTCATTTAAATATATTATTATATTTTAATAATATAATAATGGTGATATTTTTAGCGAATGTGGGATATATGAGTATCTGAGGAGGAAGAGTATTTTTGTTGCAATAAATGTTTAAAACATATTAAACATGTCTGGACCCCATTTATTATTTGAAATTTGATTATAGCACTTTTAAAATTGTCCGTTTGTGGATTTGGTCAATTTACATTTGGAATTTGAAAAACTTTCTTACGCAAAGTTGTAGAGAATTGAATTTCCTATAAAAACATGAGATTCAATTTTCTGATAAAAGGGCTATTTATTGTGAATTATTGAAGTTAGAAGCTCAAAATAATTGATTTTGGAAATTTTAAATATTTATATTCACAAAAACGTTTTTTGTGTTTGGTGGGCATCTTTAACACATGTCATGTTGCTGAATTCAGATGTTTGATGCTTAGGAGGATGTAGAAAAATTATAATATTAATTTATTAAATTTTACGCTTTGGTGTTCTAGCGATTTCTATAAATAGGGTCTTAGGTTAGAATTGAAAATCACACCAAAAATTAAAGTTTTCTCTCTCTATATTATCGGCGTATTCTTGTGAGTATTTTGAGTATAGTTTGAGTATTGCTATCTGATTGCAAGTTAGTCATGCTTTATGTCAGGTGTTTTAATTTAGAAATCTGATCTTTCGAGGTAAGGGATATTATTTTTTTTCGTAATGATATTATTTCTTCAATATCATTATGTTGAAATATTGATCTGAAGTTTTATCAAATTTGGAACTTTTGGTGTAAGATTCTTATTCATTATCACGGCCTTTATTCACGTATCTGACCTTATTCACGAATCGGCCTTTATTCATCGAAAAATGAAAATTTTCTTTTAAGTCCAAAATATCTAATGGATACTAGCTTTGATTGTATCCATGTTTTGATCATTCTTGAATTTTACACTGCGATTATTTTGAGGTATTTTGGGCGTGAATAAAACAAAATCGAATCCTTAATCCTTAATCCTTGTCATTTTGTTTCCTTTGGATTCGTTTCTTTAAAATATTTTTCATCGTCTTGATCTTAAATGATGATATTATGGAATATCTTTGGCACGTATTCACGAAGATGAATGATTCTGAAGAATATCTTTTT